>JANHFX010028028.1:0-52252 GCA_027560015.1 Chloroceryle amazona
AGAAAATACAGAATAATTTAGAGATAGGAGAAAAAAATTAAAATGAAAAAATGCCTTTCCACTATTAATTTTATTGCTAGTAATTTGGCAAAAATTACAAAAAAAAAAATACTATTAAAAAATTTTTTTCCGACTTGCAGTAACTCAAGAGAGAGAAATTATTTAGGTAAAACAGATGTGGAATTCCACAGAAATTAAATGTTTAATAAAACTGATTATTTCCTTTGCATTAAATTTCTATTTAAAAGAAGAAAGGCCTACTATATTAATTAGGAAAAATGGCAGCCAACACAGTGGACGTTAAGAACTCAAACTTCATTGGTGGTAAGTGGCACTATAGAAAAGTAAACTCAGAGATGCTTAGTATCCGTGTTAAATCCTTTTTCTAATGACTGTGATCTACAGAAAGACTTATTTACAGAACGTTATTTATAGACTTTTCTTGAGGGCTTTTGATACTGCCCAGACAGCTAAGGTTAGCTTTTTGTTCAATTTAGTCAGCTAAAGTAGGATGAGGTGCTATGACCGCTCTTTGCTCAGATGTTAACAGACATCAATTCAATGCCTCTGTAAACTACAGAGTACATAGTGAAAGAATGCAGGAGTTGAAACAATAATTTTTCTAACCCTGCTTTTTTGGTAAAATACTCAGTGATTAGCATGTTTCTAAAGGGCATGTATCTTCAAACCACAGTTATTCCTCCTGGGATCATCTGTGCTCTCTGTCATTTGAGGCTCATACCTATCCTAGAGTCACAGAAACATTAAATGGTAGGGATTGGAAGGGACCTCTGGAAATCATCGAGTCCAAATTCCCTGCCAGTGCAGGAACACCTAGGGCAGACCACACAGGAACAGATCCAGGTGGGTTTTGAAAGTCTTCTAGAGAAGGAAACTCCACAACCTCTCTGGGCAGCCTGTTCTAGTACTCCTTCAGACAAAAGTTCATCCTCATGTTGAGGCGGAACTTCTTGTGTTTCTACTTGCTACCATTACCTCTTGTCCTATCACAGGACACCACTTGAAAGAGATTGTCCCCTTCTACTTGACACTCACCCTTCAGATATTTGTAAACATTTATAAGATCCCCTCTCGGTCTTCTCCAGATGGAAGAGCCTTTCCTCATAAGAGAGATGTTAGAGTCCCTTAATCAACCTTGTAGATCCCTGTTAGACTCTCTTTAGTATTTCCTCATCCCTCTTGAACTGGGGGAGCCCAGAACTGGACACAGTACTCCAGATGTGGTTTCACTGGTGCAGAGTAGAGGGGGAGAAGAATCTCCCTCAACCTGCTGGAAACACACTTTATCCCAGGTTTCAAGTAATCTTGTTGTAAGTAATAGTGTTTAGAATACTGTAGTAAAGTACAGAAATATTAATGGTATTTCATATACCTGGAGAAAATTCACTACCTTGAGCTCATTTACTTAGCTGTCTCAGAAAACCCTGTCTGGTCTGAAGATATGCCCAGGAGAAACAACAGAAATTAACTTTGCACATACTTTTTTTCTGTTACTGCTTCCCAATTTTACAACATAAGAGTTTTCTATAATGCTTAATATGTTTTAATATTTTTATTCTCCCTAATTTAATCTGATTTTTGCTCAACTTTGTTCTTGCTTCCAAAAGATTATGTTGTTTCCTACTGTAACACAGTTTAAGCAAAAATACTATTCTATCAAAATAACGCTTTGCTAATGCAAATCAAAACAGTTGGGTAATTGGACTCCCTAAGAAGGAAAAGAGCATAGGTTATCTCAGAAATCCAAACACAATTTTCTGAAACACGGTTTTTAATAATGTATTTCTATTATTAGTCATATTACTACTTACATTGAGTAGCTTTCAATTTTTAGAAAACAAGCAGCTCTGAATGCCTATGGCCTCACAATTAGTGACTTTTCTATTTTAACTTATTCATAACAAAATGTGTATCTCATGTCCTATTCCAGAGCAGTTCCCTGATTGGGAATTCTTGAATAGATTTTGTGTATCTATTAGATAGGTACCTTTTATTACATTCTATTACATTGAGAGGTTATTTATTGAAGAGGCATACAATTGTATTCTAAGATCTTTACAGCTTCTCTGGTTCTAACATCATTTAGTAACAAATAAATGTAGCAACATTTATAAGTACATCAGCAGTTTGCATGATGACATCACACAATAAACTTTAGGCAACACCTTAATTAACTTATATGAGGCACCATCTTGAAGATCTGTCTGACTAAATACAGCTTTCATTCTGTGAGTAATACACTCAAGCTCTCATTCCTAAACTAACTAAAAAATCTAAATTAAGATGTTCAGCTTGTTTTTCTTTCTCCGTGTCTATATATATAACCACATTTTTCTTTTTCTATCCAACATTTCCCTTTTTTTTTCTATACAGATTAGCGGTCTTATATGTCAGTTCAGAATTGGCTTTGCCTGCACACATAACATTCTTTGCAGCAGGGGCTTGGTGGTGTCTTAAGGCAGATATCACTGTAGTTCATCTTCTGAGTCATCTGGTTCTGTGCTCTGCACAGATGTCAGGTTGTAACAGTTCCAAAAATTGTTTGAAGATACACAGATTGGGGAGAAAAAAAAAAGAAAAGAAAAAAAATAAAAAAGAGATTTCTATATCTGTAGTAAATTATGTATCTCTTTCTCAAATAAGTTTTCATTTTCTGAATGTTCTGGTTTGAGTGAGAACAGAATTCATTCTGTTCAGTGATTTTACTTTTCAGCTCCATTCTCATAACTAACTGCACTATCTGAAATTAGCATCATCTTTTCACAGACAGTTTCTGCTGCTGGCAGTCATAACACCCCATATTTAGAGTTAGTACCAAGGATTGGTGAGCAGACCAAGGCCACTGCTGGATCTTGTGCACCATGTTGTGGGTGCAAAAAATAAAAGGCCGCACCTGCAGGGAGGAGCGGACAGGACAGGTGACCTTAAACTGACCAATGAGGTATTCCAGCCCATATATGTCATTTGTGGTATAAAGATGAGTGAACATGAGGACCAAGGTCTGGCACAGCTCTTCAGTTTCCATCTTCCTCCTTTCTTCAATGGCTGGTACCCAAGAAGGACTCTGTTCTGTCTTTGATCCCTATCTGTGTGTTCCCAAATCTGGTACGAGAATCCAGCTCCTGAACACAGCTCCCATCTGCTGCAGGGCCCTGTCTGGGGCTTTCCCGGTGCCTGCTCCACAGCATCAGTGGTGATGGTGATATAATTGCCATCAAGGGGGGGTTGCTTTAGTACCAGGTTTGTATGTATTTGTATATATTCCATTATTATAATTTTATTTTTCATTAAAGCTGTTCTAGTTTCCTTTTCTAATTTCTGAGTCTCTCTCCCTCATTCCCTTTCTCTTCCCCTGTGGGGAGGGAAGGGGGCTAACAGACAGCGTCTATTATAAGTCTAAGGTGCTGCCCTGAACCCTAAGCTGTGACGTTGCAATAGATGGATATTGGATTTTAAAACTTCCCTGTTGTTGGAATATATTTGTCTTATGAGATTTGTTCCTTGACTTTTTAAAGTAAAAAAGCTGTTGTATGCCACATTATGTCACCATATTAAACATTTTTTTAGTTATTGACCAGAATCGGGATTTTTTTGTTATTTGTAAAACATACAGGATCAATAACCTACCTATAGGTAGGTGTTTTTCAGTCTGTTGAGGAGGTAGTTGAATTTCTGTAGTCTTCATTTTAATCAAACAAAACCCAAAACAATGTTAAGGGGAGCTAGCATAATTCTTAACCTTCTTGTCATAAGTTTGCAAAAATAAACTAGTTGCCTGTCACATACCAATGAATATCCATCTACTGTCCTTTTCCCTTTGTGTGTAACCAAAACCTCCATAGAAGCACATAATCAGAGACGGTTGGAAACTGGAGTCTTGAATCTCTTGAATCTGTGGGGCCTTCAAATATTTTACAATTTATTGTAGAAAGAATCTTCCTTTTGTTTCTCTTTTTAAAAAATCAAAGCAATTTCCTTTCTCTTTTTTATCAGTTTGGAACAGTATCACTTAAGTAAACTTCTTAATTATTCCTACAGAGGAATTCCTATAACATCCTTTAGACTCAGCTGTGAACCAGAAAATGGGGTGATGAGGCAGAAAGGGACTGGACAAGAATGAAGGCACTGAGAGAAATGTAGCCAAGATTGTAAAAGTCAGATCTGTTCCACAATGGATTTGTTGTTCCAGTCCTCTCATTTTGGACAGAAATCTACTCTTGGACCTGAGAAACATTTTCTAATGGAAAATCTATCAAAATTAGCAGGTTCCCATAAGAACTTGATTTTCCCAAATCAGCATTTTCCAAAAAGAAACTGTTTAAAAGAAGTATCCTAAACAGCTGTCATTCTTATTGTCCAGGTTTTGCAAAGATCCTCAGAAATTTGAAATAACAAAAAGAGAAAACAATTAGCTTCGGACTTAAAATTTATTTTTCTGACCTTTTGTTTGTTTGTTTGTTTTACAAGTTTGTTATCTAACTGCATAGTCTATTTGTTCCCAGCATGGAATACACTTCATTAAGTGACTCAAAATAGTATGATTTATACCCATATTGTCAGTTGCATATATGACATTCCTGTAGAAAAATATCAGTGAATTGTAAGCACAGGTTAATGAAGACAAGGAACTTACCTCTGTTGCTCTGGAAACATTACAGTAATTTATTTAGTATTGAGAAAAAACAAAGAAACCAAAACAAACAAACAAACAAACAAAACACAAAACAAAACCACAAACAAACAAAACTCAGAAAAAAAAACCATATAGCAGACATGCTTTGAGCCACAGAGATTAACTTTGTTCATTAATGTGTGGCTTTTTTTCCATTTCACAGAAGAATCATGCTTGATCTTCCCCTGTTTATAATAAGTAACATTTGAAAGGCCAAGGCAATGAGTGCAATAACAATCTCATTGTATCCAAGATGAAAATCATCTTAAAAAAAAAAGAAAAAAGAAAAACAAAACACACACACACACAAAAACAACAACAACAACAACAAACCCTAACCAAACAAAAAAACAACACAGAAAACCTTCCTTGAGAGGAGTAATTCCTCACATACATAGATATTTGGCAGTTTAGTCAGTTCAGGTGTATGGGACTCAAATTAATAGAACTGACAGCTATAGCACGAAATTCACAACATGCAAAATAACCAAAGTTACTCCCTATACTTTGTTTACTCAGTACAAATCTATCCCCCAGAACTAACAGATGGAAGCTATATCAATAGAAATATTTTATAGTAATTATACTCACTCCAGTTTAAAAAAAATAATAAAAGCAGGAAATGGATTATTGAATTTTATTGAATGTTTTCTTTCAGGAGAATTAGCACACCAGTTACAGTTGTAAAGATTTGAGGAGGACCACTCAGTCCTTAAGGCCAGCAATATGCGTAGTGATATGGCCTGCATAATTTCAAATCCTCTCTAAGGATGAAAAAGAAATTACTCAAGATTTTTATGAGAAAAAGGTTTATTAGCACATGCATGACTTGCACCAAGTCAGTCTTATAATGTATTAATTAATCTTTTTGTTTACTTCAAAGATGTTTGTTTGTTATACAGGTCTTTTATTAGAAACTCTGCTACATTTATTGCACGTGAAACAGATGCTCATCTCTGCTCTTTGCAAAACTCAGACACCTGGAGACTCTAGTTAGTGAGCTCAAGCTGGGCAAATGTAAAAGAAGTACAAGGGAAGTCTGAAAGTTAAATTTGGTTTCTTTTTACCTTCAGCTCTCTGGAGTCTCAAAAGGTTAACAGAATTGTATTTCTGGATCAGAGCACAGTGGACAATGAAATTATTGGACGATTATTTTTTTTTCAGAATTAGTTTGCATTCACTTGAATGAAACTCTTTTAAATTGTTGTAGCTGGATCGAGGTCAGAGACTGGAACCAAAGCACACATCCTCAAGTCTTAACTACTTGTAGGAAGGTCAGGTAAAGATTGTTCTCTGAAAACAGCAAATCTAACCCCAAATGCTTAGGGCACAAGAACTTTTCACAGGCTGTGCAAAACTTAGCTTGCAAACTAAGATGTGTTTTTCCTGTTTCCATAATTCTCTGCAAATTTACTCCTCTGCTACCTGACATAGCTCTCTGTGTACAATGGGAACCATACTCTACCGCTTAGACCTGAGAAGTTGTTCCTGGCAAACTCGAGTTCATATTTAATGTTTAAGATATGTTTGACAAGGTGTAAAATGATATAAACCTATCCTATTCACTTCATATCTACAGAAAAAAAACAACTTTCCTTACAAAGTCATATTGAAGAAACAACTATTTTAAAAGAAAACAACAAGGAACTTGAAAATCATTTTTCAGACCAATGTCAGCATAAAGTTTTCTCCTTAGGAATTGAAAAAAAAATAGCTTTAAAATGTTACTGTATAAGTATAACCACTATCACTTGGAGCTCATTTTGGAAATTAACAGTGTAATGAACATTTCTCAGGAATGGTCATATTTTGAAGAACTGTTATATTCAGAACTGCCGAAAGCAGCAACTTAAAAATGTGTCTACCTTTAAATAGCCAGTATTACACTTACAATAGTGTCTTGCATTCTATTCACGGTATCTGGAAGCAAAATGAAAGGGCTCCTCATCAGCCATTCAAAGAAAAAAATCAGAAGTAAGTTTGCAGAAGCCCATTTCTTTAGAGTTTAAACCACTTTTAGCAACATTTTGGGGATGAGGTCTGGGAAGGAGGGGTTTTTGGTTGGTTGGTTGGGGTTTTTTTTGTTTGTGTTTTTTATGTTTGAGGGGGCATTTTTGCCCCTTTCAAAATCTTAACATCTGAAAAGTGGAGATAATACCAACACTGGCTACATAGACCAAGATGGTTTTCTTGACTTTTAGCAGAACACACTTTGGTGATCAATGATATGCTTAGAATTGCTAACAAAAGCTTGTGCTAAGAGTTGCAGTCTCAATAAGTCATAGTAAGCCTGATTAGTCCTAAAACTGCTTTCATTGTTGATGAGCTTTGAGTTCAGAATTGAAGTTGCTGTGTTAGGGAATCTTGCACTAACCTGGGATTTTATTCTTGTAGCTTTTGCTATTTTTTCGCCAAGAATTTTCAACAGAAAGTCAGTTTTCAGTCCCAGTACACTAACACAAAAAACCTCTGATTTGTTTCACTGGAACTAGAGCTTGGCAGTAAAATAAAGCTGATAAGATTAAGCATTTCTCCAGATGGTGACCACAAAGATAAATAAAAACAATAAATAACATAAACAGTTCAAGATTTTTTGACGAATATGCCAAAAAAAAAGATGATGCTACTAAAAATAACTTTTCTTAAGACTTCAAAAACTTTGAGCAGATAGGAAAGTATTTTTCAAAGTAATCAGTGCTAGCAATCATCTCCCAGGGTAAAAAATATGATGATTAAAGATTATATACCATGAAACCAATGTACATGGAAATATTCAGGAAGATACTATGGTGAGCTATCAAATGGAGACAACCAATGACCTGCAGAGTGCATTTTACAGCAAAAGAGGAAAAAAACAGGGAGACTATTGGTCAGGAAGAGAAACAGAAAACCAGAATGAGAAACAAGGAATGAAACAGAGTACAACCACAAGACTCATTTAAAATATGAACACTGCTTGGATTGCTGAGTGTAATAATATTTTAAACCCAAATGTCCTGACAACACCTAAGATACTACTAACTTGAAGGAGCTTCATTTTGCATGTGTATAATAATAAATGGATTACATCACTATATATTCCAGGATTCCATTAAAAGTACATTGACCTAATTTTTAGGTCTCAAAAAAAGAGCCATTGAATAGTTGTTGTACGGTGTACTGCACACTACTCAATATCAGATTACTTTCTGCATGTGCTGAAGTTGGCTAGGGATAGTTAGAGAATTGTCACTTTTCTTCATATTGATCTAGGTCAAAGTGAAGCATTTAGAAAAAACAGGAAATTTCTTCAGTGAGCATATCATAGATAAATATATTTTTCTTTTTTTTTCTCCTTGGAAACTGAAGAATAATAGGAAAAAAAACCCAAACCAAACCAAAAAAAAAAACCCCAACTACCAAAAAAACCACACTCCCCAGACAATAAAACAACCCATCAACCAACCAACCAAAACCACCCCCAAAACCCTGATTAATTTCTTCTTTACTGTTCTCTAATAATGGTAAATTCCAGAAAATGTATATGAGCAAGTGAACTAAATGAAACTTAGATTTCTGTCCATGCTGACATTTAAATAGATACATCACAGGTTTGTAGGTTGATGCAGTTTTCTTCCTGTAACATATAGCACCACAACATAAACCAAATATAATACAAAGGAAATATATTACAGAATCAAAAGGTGTATTGTTACATTCCTAATCTTTTTCATCCAAATGTCCTGGTTTGAGTGAGAACAGAACTCTGTTCAGTGATTATGCTTTTCAGTTCAGATCTTCTAACTAACTGCACTCTCTGAAGTCAGCAGCCTGTTTTCACAGGCAGTTTCTGCTGCTGGCGGTGATAACACCCCATGGTTAGAGTTACTACCAAGGATTGGTGTGCAGACCAAGGATCTTGTGTACCACATTGGAGGGTGCAGGAAAGTGAAAGGCTGCTCCTGCAGGGAGGAGCAGACAGGACAGGTGACCTTAAACTGACCAATGAGGTATTCCAGACCATATATGTCATATTCAGTATAAAGCTGAAACAAAATAGAGCCTTTACTACTTTTCCTTTCTGCATTCCCAACATGGCACACAATATCCAGCAGTGGCCTTGGTCTGCTCACCAGTCCTTGGTACTAACTGTAAACATTGGGTATGTGAGAAATGGGCCAACAATTCGTGTTAAATAGAGGGTTTGAAGGGTAAACACTGGGATGATCAAAAGAAGGGAAAAATAACACCATTGTTATCTTTTAGGCTCATGATACCATGACTGGATTAGGGGGAGGAAGCAGACATGGATAGTTCTGATAAAAAGCAGGGAGGGGGATTCAAGGTCTGCCAAGTACCTACAGAGCATGAGCAAGAGACCAGGATCGAAAGTTAAGCTATGAGGAAGACGTCTTGCTTCATCCTCAAGACCCCTGACGACCACCACCAAAAATTACTGCGCCTGCTCAAAGAGGAGGAGACCTCATCTGCATGTGAAGCGGGGATAGTTGGTGCATATGTAAAGGCGCATTGCAAAACCTATTGAATATGAAATGTTTAACCCTATAAAAGCTGCACGAGGCTGCCTGAGGCACGCATGTTTGTGGTGGGGCGACTCCCCTTGCGTCCAGTGCTGTTTACTTGCCTTTTATAAATAAATAAAACCCTTTAAAGTTAAAAATGACTGGGAGTTTATAACAGGTGTTATCACTGCTAGAAGCAGACACTGCATGTAAAAACATGCTGATAAATTCAGTAAGCGCAGTTAGTTAGAAGAATTGAGCTGAAAAGTAAAATCACTGAACAGAATTCATTCTGTTCTTACTCAAACCAGGGAAAACATTTAGCAATGAAATATTGGATTTTTATTGTATTTATATGATAAGATTGAGTGTTGTGCTTTATATGATAAGATCAAGAGACTTGTATTCAAAATTGTGTCAAATCTGTTTTTTTCATTGGAAGTGGCATGAAAAACTGGAGTCATTCTTCCGAGGACACACTTTGATCAACCTAAAAATGCCTGGAATTATATGGCAGTGTGGGGAAAAATAAAAAATATACCTTTTAAAATATGTTGTAGATTGATATAGAAGCTCATGGGTGTTTCAGAGGCTTACGTACAGCTTTAGTCTCAGAACATGAGGTGTTTTACTGTTTAGAAATCTGCAATCAGCTCACACTTGATGGATGGATGGCATAGTATCAGAAAAGGCTTAAGGAATAACAGAAAGAATTTATATAAGTCTACAGTTCATTAACTTGGCAACAGTATTTTAGTTGATTTAATGGTAGAAAGAAGCAATATATTAATAAATGCCTGTGCAAGTGTTGCAAGATGTTGCAAGTTGCATATGTGCAACCAAAATAAACCCCCAAAATATAAAACTGTTTTTTTTAACTGATTCTTCACTATGCCGGAAAGCAAATTTCTGCTGTGATGCCAGGAAAGGAGAAATAGAACCCATCAGTCATTAAAATGGAAGGCATATAGTGCTGTGTCTGTCTGGAGATGAAATTGGATTTCTCTGTCTGGACTCTTCAGACTCCTTTTTATTCCCCAAAGCAAACTGCTTTGCTGTAAATTCATATTAAACAGGAAAGGGTTCATCTGGCACAGGTAGTACTAAAAGCTTATTAGGAACCATATAGTGCATTTGACAGTGAACAATATGTATTGGAAGACTGGATCTGGTAAAACATAGAATTCATTTTCTAAATTTTTTATGAGTATTTAAGTCTGCTCATTTACAGCTCCTTTTTCTCTGTTGTGGAATTCTTTGCATTAGTAATTTTTTTTTTTTTTCCATTTTATATACTTTTTACAGACACCTGCTATATTTTTATTAGAGGCAAAAAACAAAACAACTGAAAATGGTTACATTTACAATAGAATTTTGCAAGGAAACTGTAAGAAAAAAAAGAAAAGAAAAATAGCTTTACTTCCAGCTTTACTTTCATTTGATCTAATTTTCTCATGAGCTACTTCAAGCTTGCCTTTTACTAATGTATAATATGTCTTTTACTAATATATCTAATAAATTAAAAACCCCTAGCATTATACATAACTGTTCTGTCATTTTGTCTATTCAAGGATAACTCTTGACACTCAAGTAATAACAATTACTACCATATGCACTAATTCAAAATGCAAGATAATATATCCAATAAAGATCTTTAGCTGGCAGAAATGCTGACATTATTTTCTCTTCAGTTCCTTTTCTAAAACAATTTATCTGCATCTTTCTCTTTTCGCATTAAAAGGCCTATCAGATTTGTTACTCTTTATTAGTTCATTACTGCAGCTGGGCCATCTTTGAGCATGTTCATTTCCGAAGGTGATAACTAAATATTTTATTGCTTCTTAATTCAAGGTCTCAGAATATTAGCTACAGATCATCTATGAAGAAGAACTCCATAAAGAGGTCCATTACAGACAAGCTAAATGTGTAGAGGTCAAAACATAATTCCCAAAGGAGAAGTGAATTTGTACAGTTGTTATAACTTTTCCATCTGAATGCTTTATACACTGTGTATATGTTGAATCATCTTTATTTTGCACTTTTTACTTAGCTGAATCTTGGTTAAGGCTCTCATGTTATTGAAACACAAATATCTAGAAGACTCTTAAGAAAATATTTTATTGCAGATAAATTTATAATAAATAAATTCTTAAATAATAATAAATAAATTCTTATTTTCATGAGAAAATAAGACAAACTCCATTAGCAGAATTATGTGTGAAAACCTGAGCACATATATGTTCACACACAAAGGCACAGAAACAGTGGTGGCAGAAGTAACTCAAGAAATTGCATCAGCTGCTTCCAGGCTCATCCCAAGAGCCACCAGACCATCCAAAGCTCACCTCCACAAGCCCAGGTGAGCACATGGACACAGTGGCAGGAGAGGAACTCAAATTACAGACTCCTAAGGAATGGACACCCTGTCCAGGCTCCTCCCTGAACTGTCCCAGGAAAGCTTCATTCTCAGTGTCCAGGTGTGGAGCCCATAACCCTGAGTCATCAGGAGTAGCACTTTGGCTCATCGTTCAGCCTAAAAAGACATTGCTGCCTTATTTTCCAGTAAGGGACTCTTTACTGCCTGTGTATGTTGTACATATGTGCACACATATTCTCTTTCCCTGCTGAGGCAGAGAGAACAGGATGACACCATTGATGTTGGTGTTCATGTGAATGCTCTGTGTGCCTGTGTCTTATCTGTATGACCGGTCATGTATATAACTATGTATGTGTGCATATATGTCAATATATATGCGCAAGTATTTATTTGTGTGCACACGTGTTTGTGCTCACTAGGAATCTGTGCTCGGAGTCACTTCTGGTTGCATCTGGGGAATGGAGCTGTGCCAGCGTCACCTATCTCAGGCCACTGAATTCAGCTCAGTTCGCTTAACAGATATAAGTTAATTTCTGCTCATTAACATCTGTTTGTGCACAGTTGCTTAATTTGCCCATTCAAATGCTAGTAAAAGCATGGGGTTTTTACAACAGAAGAGGACACAAGATCCAGCAGTGGCCTTGGTCTGCACACCAATCCTTGGTACTAACTCTAAACGTGGGGTGTTATCACTGCCAGCAGCAGACACTGCCTGTGAAAACAGGCTGCTGACTTCAGACAGTGCTGTTAGTTAGAAGAACTGACTGAAAAGTAGAATCACTAAAGAGAGTTAGGTCTTTTCTCACTCAAACCAGGACACAAATGTATGATTTATCACTGATTGAAGGCAGTTTATCCAGAGAGTATTTTTTCTACTGAAAACAAGTTTTTATCCTCTTTTTTAAGGTGTGAAAAGACATATAGTTCCCACCCATCATTTTCAATCTATGAAAATTAGTATTTTATGCCACTAAGATATCTAGCAAACACACACTGATTTCACTACTGTGTTTAATTAGTTGTTAGAATAATAGACTTGCAGAAATGAAAATGTATTTTGATACCACATAATAAATTATTTTTTTTGTCAAAAATAGTAGTGTTGAAAAGAATATATTTTTTTTTCAAAACCATATTTTTATATGTCTAGTGCTGAAGATTTCTACAAGATATAAATATTTTAATATTTTCTTTGGTTATTTTTTAAAACAGATACTAATCCACTTAAAAAGTATTTTATGCTAGCTTTCTGAATTTTGAAAATTTAACCTGAACAGATAGTAAGAAACAAAACAAGTTGTTTTTTTTTCCTTCCTATGAGCTATGATCCAGCTGTGTTCAGCCCATATATGATATAATGCAAGATTGTAAGAAAGTCTTTGTATTTTTCATCTTATATCACATTTCACGACTACAGTTTACATCCCCACCATATATTATCTGTAGTCTTTATCTCTATTTCAGATTTTCTTCCAGTTTATTAATTAAAATACTGAATAAGTCTGAGATTAGAAGTCTCTAGATAGTGGATATTTCCCAGTGAGGTGTTACGATTTGCAAACTGTCACTATTTCGGCCTCTAATCCACTTTCTCAGTTTTATTTTCTCTAGCTCTTGTTTTATTTTTTGACCAAATTATCAACCAGTAATAAATTAAATACTTTAGAGGATTTGAAGAACATTGCTAAAACAATCTTATCTTTATCAACTGGAGTTGAAATCTTGTCAAAGAACAGCACTGCTTTTTTTTGAAGACTCGATTCCACAGGGTACAAGATGCCCTAACGATTCCAGCAGGAGTGAGCATGTTTACACCATCCCTGCCAAACAGCAGGCAATCAACAGCACACCACTGGAACAGGCCGTTCAGTGGTAATGTGTTCAGCTGCTGCATCCTACTGGCTTCCCACTGCTTAGGGCATCCCACAGCCAAAGCCAACCAGCATGAAAATAATTAAATGTGAATATGTGATGGGCCCCTGAGAAAGCTAGAGACGTGGCATGAGCCCTACTTGAAAAGCACCTGGGGTGATAAAATCTGTTGGTTGAACAAAAGCTGATGGGCCATTAAGTTTCAGTATTAAAGACTTATGTATAATGTAACTTCACACCACCTGGATGTTCATCTTTACATTTTCTGAACCAGTAAGATCCAAATAGTTAAAGTTCCTATTCCACACAGAGTTCAAGAAAATGCCATACTGAAAAACAAAGGCTTTACTGCATTTCACAGAAAAATCACACAGTCTTGCACCAGATCTGTCATGACACCAACAGCATAACAGTTTAGTTGCAGTCATTGAGAATATAATGCAGAATAACTGTAGGAAGAGATAATATCTATTAGTGCAAAACATAGAGCTAGATGAAACAGACACACAAACAAGACACATAAACTTTTCCACTGAATGAAGTTTAGGCAATGAAAAAATATGTTGGAAACTACTGGGCAACTTCTGCTGCTCGCACCCTGGAGTATGGGGAAAGGTCTGGGACAAGTGAAAGTCCGCCAGTATGAAGACAGAACATCGTAGATGTGTACGCTCTGATCTAAAGATAGGGAAGGGCTTCCAGTGTCTGTGTTTATGTGTGGGCCATATATGTAAGGATACTATGCAACTGTGAGATTACAACCTGATACTACCATTAAAAAATGATAGGAGAAATTTACTCCCTATGTATCAAGACTGATAAAGACTATCAGTGATAGTACTATCGATAATATAATAAACTCCTTTCTTCTGTGGATGTAATAGATATATAAATCACAGTCATTCAACACACATCTCATGTGTCTCTGGTCCACCATATTTCCTAGTTTTATAGAACCCTCTGCACAGAAGGTCATTGCTATCAGCAGCTGAGTGCACAGCAGTCAGTCGAGAATACAGAAAATATCTGTACACGAGAGTCAAACACCAACTGAAACACTAGGACAAACAGGACCCATCTTCTTCTGGAATCCTGTTTTTTTCATAAGGAATTAAATTGCTATCCAAAATCTTTGATACAAAACATTTGACTCTCTGTATGACATTGTAAGGAAATCACATGGAGGCCCTGAGCTGCTACAGTGTCTCTCCTTTACTTTGTCAATGGACATGTTACAGAAGTGTAACTCCTGATGGAAATCTCTGTTGTTGGGATACTCTCCTATCACTGCTCTATCTCATCTATCTGGTAACATAGGTTTTTAAGTACATTTCAAAGAATGTCTGTGGCTTTGGATGGAGGCCTATTTGGCAAGGATTTGATGCAGATCTAATTCAAAGCGAAATAATATCAGCTCTTCAAAGGCCATTTGCCAGCTGGATCAACTGGTAACAACCTCAAGGTCACATAAGGAAACAGCCTGGAGCCAGGTGGATTGAAATCAGAAGGAAACAAAGGCCATCTTACACATCTTTTCCTAAGCTGCTGTTTGTGGACCTTGGCAAAATGTGACAGCTAAGAAATGTGTGGATTTATTACCAGCTCAGAAAAAGTGAGGCCACTTTTTGAGAGGGATATGAGAACCCCATTGCAAAGTTTTATTTAAATAATTTACAAGGTATCAATGGGGATTCTAGTATGTTACTAACCCATTTTCTTCCTGGACGATCAGGCTTTAATACTGTCACTCTTCCCAAGATATCTTCTTTATATGCTTCATTTTTCTCTATACACCAAAATTTCAGGATTTTTTTCTGAAAACATGAGCCATGCAATTGTATTATCTTCTTAAAAATCCATAGTACTCTATAAACTAAAAACTTGAGATGGAAACCAAATCAAATGCATTTAAGTATTAAACATGCTGTATCCTGGCACAACTTGAGGCTGTTTCCACAACCCTCAGGTCCTTTTCTGCCAGGCATTTTTCCAGCCACTCTTTCCCAAGCCTGTAGTATTGCAGGGGGTTGTTGTGACCCAAGCGCATGACCTGGCACTTGGCCTTGTTGAACTTCATTCCACTGGCCTAAGCCTACCTGTATTGCTCTGTAGAGCCTCCCTACCTTTAAGCACAGCAATAAATGTCCCTAACTTGGTGTCTTCTGCAAACTTGCTGAGGTTGCCTTTGATTCCCTCATCCAGATCATTGATAAATATATATTACACAGAAGAGGGTCCAGTACTGAGACCTGAGGAAGACCACTTTTGACCAACTGCCAACTGGAGTTAATTTGACTTACCACCATTCTTTGGGCTCATCCATCCAGCCAATTTTTTTATTCAGAGAAGCATAAGCCAATCCAAGTCATAAGCAGCCAATTTCTCAAGGAGAATGTTGTGGGAAATGATGTCAAAAGCTTTTCTGAAGCCCAGATAAACAACATTCACAGTATTTTCCTCATCCACTAAGTGAGTCAGCTTGTCATAGAAAAGAGATCAGGTTAGTCAAGTAGGATCTGCCTTTCATAAACTCATGTTGGCTAGGCCTGATCACTTGGTTTTCTTGTACATTCCTCGTGATGGCACACAAGATCATCTGCTCCATAACCTTCCTTGGCACTGAAGTCAGACTGACAGTTTCTCAGATCCTCCTTCCAGCACTTCTGGTAGATTTGCTAAGGTTCAATCAACTGGAATCTCCTTGGTTAGCCAGAACCCTTCATAAACGATGAAAGTGCTTGCTGAGCTCTTCTGCCAACTCCCTCATGTATTAGTCAGTGCCAGGCTGTGTTCTCCTTGAGGCTCACAGCAGTGCTCAGTTTAAAGCACTGATTTGGATAAAAGATTTCTTTATCTTTTTGAAACAATAAAACAAACAAAAAACTAAACAAACAACCAAACAACAAAAAAAGCCCAACCAACAAGCAACTAACCAATCAAAATAGTTTAAAACCTATGTGGAGTGCTGAGTAAGAGGGGATTAACATCACTGGCCAGACACTTTTTTTTTTTCCTCCAAAATATTTGTATCAGAAAATATACATGTGTTAAAGTAATTTATTACCTGCTAACAGAAGTGGAATATTACAGGATGATAGGACATCAGTCAAACATATCTCTTTCTGATATGCAAATGAATATGAATGTGTTAGAAATAAGTAAGCCTTGTGGTGAGAAAAATAATAAGCAGCATTTTTATCTCATTAAAACTTGAAAGAACAATAAGCTGAATGAAATTCAGCTTAGTGGTTAGAACTTCAAATAGCCTATGGTAAGAACTGGTTAATGGCCTACTAATTAACAAGAACTGAGAGTGAAATATATCATTGTTCTCAGAGTAATGCTGCTGGGCTACTTTCAATTAACTAAGGCTTGCAAGCCTGCTCTTCTAATTCATAGTGTGTAGGTTGAATTTTGTATGTAGCATTATTTTTAACTGATATTAACTGTGAGTAAGGCACATCATGGAGTGCTGAATAGAAATGATAAAAGTGTGTCTTTTTCACAGGGGAATGACAGATACCAAGACAAAGATATCTGATTTGACTGGAACTTTTTAGAGCATAACCCGATAAAATATTTAAAAGTGCCATAACCTAGATAGCATTAGAGCTACCCAGAAATTTTTGAAAGAACAAATTGCATGAGATCCAGTGGTCTGGAAAAAAAATAAAGTAAAAAAGGATTTGACAACTATCAGCGAGACAAGATGCCAAGAGTACTTTTAGATGACTTGAGCGAGAGCAGTAGTCTGCAAGGACAGATAAGCACGACACCAGGAGAAAGGAAGAACAGCAAATTATGTTGTTTGTTGTTTAACATTGAATATTGACCAGAATAATCTGAAGTTACACCCCATCAGCTATGCGGTTACACAGAACACAGAGAAAAGGGTTTTATTTATATGCATTCATAAAACTGACAACTGTTCTTTATGGATTTTCTTTTTCCCAAGGATGGAAACAGTGTCCAGCTTTTCCAGCACCCTAAACCACACCATGTTTATAGCCTTCTTTTAATAAAGATACCCAGCAGTTTGAATACTAGTCAACTAGAAGACATTCTCCCTAATTCAAAACTACGCGTACCAGAGACTGTGAGCATCCAGGCTTATATCCCATATGACAGAAAAGATTTTCTGTAAGTTCCTAGGTCTATTCTTCAATTCCTTTTGTGTGGGGCTTTGTTATATTTTAGAGGGTTTTTTTGTTGACATGTGTGAAGTCAGCTTTCCAAAACAATTTTGACATTCCATATAAGTCAGTCATCAACATGTCAGTTGTAATATCTTCAGCAGACAACTGGAATATTAATCTAACTGGAGAGCCACTAATTAGCAGAGCATATTCACTCCTTTCAGAAACTGGTCCCAAGCAAGAAACTCTGGTGACTAGACCTCTGGAAATACACAGACAAGATATAGTTGAACTAAAATACATAGTGACTGTTTTGAAAACCATACAAGCCTCAGGATGGTGGAGGTAAAATATAAGAATTCCTTGTTCACCACTACTTTGACAGTGACACACTTTTAATTAAACCCTCTCTGCTTAATGGTCGCCTAGTCACATGAAAGAGAAACGTGGATAGAAATTGTAAAATCTTCACATATAAGATGTACTATGCAATCAGATCAGATTTCTTTGCTTGTTATAGTCCTAGTTCTGATGTTTCATGTGAAGTTTGGATTTAAATTACTTAGGATAAAAATGCAAAAAATTTATTTGCCAAGATTTAATGCCAGGCTGAAATGGTTTATGCAAAAATGGATATTCTTGACTAGTTCTGAAATCAGTAAATTCATTTTCCGAACTATCAAAAAACCTCATGAAATCAGAGCTATTAATACAGAATGCTCAGATAGACTTCAAGATAAGAAACCTGTGTTCTGGGATTGAAGTCTTTTTCCTATTTAGTTCCCCTTGATCTTCCTTGTGGCTGTTAATACTAACCTCCTTGTCACTAATTTCCCCAGCCTTTATATATTTTCTGATTCCTCCTTTCCATTACCTCAAATACAGGTTCTGTGTGAATATAGTGGACTACAATGTTTTTAGGATGAGACCTTTTCATTTTTATACACATTTCCAAAATTTTCTTCCGTAAAGTGATTTTGGCCAGATGAGATGACCAGATGAACATGTTATGGAGTAGTAGAAATTACATCAGTATCATTCAGGTTTCTCAAAAGTCATAAAACAAAGACAGAGTATGCAAAGGTGGACCAATACGATTGCACAAAGCCATCAGAGTCTCTTATGGTGCTAAGAAAATCAGTTTCTAAGATGCCAATCCCAATAAAACTGCATTCTTTTACTCCCCTTATGGTGTTGATTATCCAGGTTGTAACTATTACAGAATTATAAACTGCTTTGAACTCTTACTGAGTTAGAGCCTTTCAAAGATCTACATTTTCAAAAACCAAAGACATAAAGTTTCTGTTAGCTGATCATGAACCTTTGAGCTTTCAAAGTAAAGAAAACAAGGCACAAACTCATATTTATTCTACAGTCAAACTCTTTATATACAAACTTTTTTTTTTGTAGATACTATGGTACTATTTTATTTTAAACCAAAATCTTGATTTTCTTTCAGGAATTATCTAGTATGTTTGGGGGTTTTTTTTGTTTTTTTTTTAACAGATAGAAATGGCCTATGATTTCTTTACTCAAAGCATACTAAAATCAATGTCAGTTTAAAATAAAAGGAAGTTATTTCTTATTTGACTCCCTTATCAATAAATACATAGACTACCTCAGCTGATAATTCCTAAAGATATCTTGATTATATAAATACCTGATTTAGGTGGGAATTTTAAAAAGCTTGTAGATTCTTATCATCCACAGTGAAATTTTAGATTCCAGGTCATCCTTTATTTCAGAGAAGTTGGGACATGAGCTCTGCTTTGGATGGACTAAACATGCAGTGAGAGTAAATCCATATCACTCTGAAAGTCCTGTCAAAATGAGAAATTTCACTAAAAGTGGCAAAAATACCCCACTCAAAACAAATTCTGTTTTTATCTGTAAAATGTTTATAATACTTTTGAAACTGGAAAGACAGTCGGTGTTCTTATGTTTTGGAGCATGATCAATTTAAAAAAAAAAGCCAGCTTGGAATCTCTAGAGGTTTCTAAGCAGCTTATGGCTTTACTGAAATAAAAACATTTTTTAACTACAATTCTAGCTTTGAACATTTTTTTCTTTACTGTATTTATTTTAGTTCAGTTTGGCATCTGGAATTGACAGAACATCTATCAGGTGATGTAATGATGACAGAATTTACTGGTAACAATATATATTGCTTAAACATTTCACATTTATGCAGTAAAGTTATGTGGTATATTGCAGGAATTGACAATGTTACGGACATTTGGAGAAGGCCTTTCACTTTCTGCACCCCCCAGTGTGGTACAGAAGATCCAGCAGTGGCCTTGGTCTGCACACCAATCCTTGGTAGTAACTCTAAACATGGGGTGTTATCACTGCCAGCAGCAGACACTGTAGGCTGCTGACTTCAGACAGTGCAGTTAGAAGAACTGAGCTGAAAAGTAAAATGACTGAACAGAATTAATTTTGTTCTCTCTCAAACCAGGACAGTAATTAGCTAAGAAAATGACAGAATATATTTACTCAGTCATTACTATACACAAGTCAGCTAAGAAGGCCCTCTGCACTTTCAGCGTATCACTCCTCTCTTTCCTTGTTCTGTCTTTTATGTGATCCTTAACTGAAATCCACAACTCAGCACACTATTGAAATTGTGGTGATGGCTGGACTGGTTTTCTCTTCAGGGATGTGAACCAGCTCACTGCAAGTCCACCAGACAGACACCAGGTCCAGCACAAAAGAGGTGGCAGGAATATGTATTTGGGGGTAAGAAGGGGAGTTAGCAACAAGGTATCTGTCCAGGAAAGACTTCTTTGGCAGGGGTGAATTGCCAAAGACTGTTGAAGTTGTGGTATGTAATCTGACCCTTACCTGGAAATAGCTTTCTGTCTTTAAGCAATAGAACAGCAATTGTAATTATGAATGCTGTTTCTGGTTCAAAGTCTTAACTAGGCTGGGATCTAGGAGGACGTTAAAGGTGCAAAACATTGGTGATTCTCCAAATCATTTGTAGTTGATTCAATGAAACAAAGTAGTGATATATTCTTTCCTTCCTTTTTTAGTCACCATCACCCTGCCCTTGCACATTTCCATTTGCTGGAGAAACTGCAAGATGCAATCTCTTCCTTCATTTTTATAGTCCTAGGATAAACATGATTCATGCTCCCACTTTTCCCTTCCCATCACATATCTTTTAACAGACCTTTGATCTATTCAAGCTTTCTTATGACCTTCTATTTGTCCCTTTTTTTTGCCTGCTTCTCTCAGTCAAATAAGATTTGCATTTTAGAAATTTGATCCCCAGAAATCTTCTCTCCCTTGCTTCCAGACCACTGCCTTTTGCATTCCTTAACTATAATTAATAATAGGAGAACTTCTTGATTTGGGTTAAATTTTCTCTTTCTTTGGTTGCTTTTATAGTGGCAGACTCAAAAACTCACTTTCAGCTGTTTTCTCCTTCCAATATAAAAGTCAAAATAGTAACTATTTTCTCAGATAAAGTAAACTGTGAGAATACATGCTTTGTCATATATGTTTTTATTTAAGAAAACAGTAGATCTTGAACAACGATTTCATCCTGTAGTAAAGAAGGCTCTGGGGAGACCTTATAGTGGCCTTCTAGTACTCAAAGAAGGCCTACAGAAAAGATAGGGAGAGACCTTTTATCAGGGATTGTAGTGGTAGGATGAGGGGTGATGGTCTTAAACTGAAAGAGGGCAGATTTAGATTAGATATTAGGAAGAAATTCTTTATGGTGAAAGTGGTGAGACACTTTAACAGGTTGCCCAGAGAAGCTGTGGATGCCCCATCCCTGAAGTGTTCAAGGCCAGACTGGATGGAGCTTTGAGCAACCTGGTCTAGTGGAAGGTGTCCCTCCCTGTGGCAGCATGGTTGGAATTAGGTGATCTTTAAGGTCCCTTCCAACCCAAACCATTCTACAGTTCTATGATTCTAAAGGTATTTTTCTTTAACTAGTCCTCATCTGTCAGGGAAGGCCCATTCTACAGTATATAGTAAAATACTTTTTTTCCTCACTGCCATTTCTTTGGTATGTGTATACAAAATATACATTGTATAAATATAGTAACCTTGTATCTCAGAGGATTAGGACTGTTACAAGCATCTGAAACATTCCTTAGCTGTCCACAAAGTCTTACTAAAGCATTCAGCCTGTGAGTTATGACTACCCAATACTAGATATTTGCACCACAGATTAAGAGTCACACAGAGTTTGTTCTTCCATTCATCAGCAACAATAACTGTCAGAAACTACATTAAATGTGTTTGAAAGCCATTTAAAAAATCCTCTTAATCTAAAAGTTGGGGGTTTTTTCCAAAAAATCTAAAAAAGCTATTTTCAATAGCATACTCACTAACATGTTGACTCTTTTCTGTGATGAACAGAATTATTAGGAATAAACTGCCTTTTGGAACCTACATAAGTCTTTGAAAGGACTAGGAAAAAACCCAATTGCTTTATTTATTTATAAATCCAAATAAATTATTATATTTCTAGATAAAACTGGAAATATGAGTCATATACTTAAAAGGTTAAGTATTATATTCATGGTAAGACAAGAAATTCTATCTAAAAGACAGTACTAATAAGAATTTCCAGTCCTCCAATCTTTTGACAGCTTTCAGATCAGATTCTAAATTTTTCTTGCTGACCTTTTATTCTGGCTTGAGATCCACCTATGACTTTTCCCAAAACTTATTTAATACAGGAAAGAAAGTAAAGGGCATGAATCTTATGTGAATCAGTTACACAAAAGTACCTCTGTACTCTCTCTTGCTAATCTCTGTACTATTGCTCTTGGTAACCATACCAGCTGACAAAGCGGGGGGTGGCTTGTAAACCATGTATAAGATAAAAAAAAACAAAACCAAAAAACAACACAGAAACAAAACAAATCAAAAACCAACACAACAAAGACAAGACAGGCACTCAGAACTTCTTAGTAATTCTAGAACAGCTGAAAATGAAATCATATAGAAATTGCCTGTTATGGCTGAGCAGGATCCAGAATGATCTCACATGCTTTTCAGAGTTATATACAATCTCTGATTGTTTCTAGGATATGCAACAGACATTACATCTTGAGTAATTAACATACAATTAACAATAATTACTTTGAAAACAAATAGGCACTGTTGATTGAATGTAAATCTGATATATTGTTCAGACTAGTTGGATGCAAGTAATGCATCACTGTTCCTGGTCAACATCACATCCTGAGTTACTGAGGGCTCATATATCTGTAATTAATATTGGCAACAGTTCCTTAATTTTTGAACTATCACCTGTCCAGGATTTCTTTCAGGTGTAACCCAGAAGCTAAGGCAATAATCTCCTCACTAATATCATATTTGTATGTATTTCACAGTCACTTCATTCAACTGTGGGCTAATCATGAAGGCCAAGATACATTTGACCGAAGCTGGTCAAGAAGGTCTAAATATCTTCCTTCGTTATAGTAAATCACTTGCTAAACTTATAAAGTAATCCTCCTGTTCTACCCAGTACTGGTGAAAGCATTCAATAAAATATTATGCTTCAGGATACAAATATCAGAAAGCTGTCTATCAGCTGTGGACAACTTTAGAGAACAATACAGGAAATATGATCAATTAGGGAAGATTGAAGGATTTGGAGTTCAAAGTACATAGAACATGAAAGGGCATTCAACAGCTGTATTCAAATATTTGTGCCAACCATCTCCCAAGGGAAGGAATAATTGTTCCCCTTGTTTACTGATCAGACAGAAGCTTGCTAAGCTGAGATAATGAACTAATAACATCATTTACAAAGCCATTTCAAACACCAGGAATTTTCCTAAGGTTAAAAATAGTTAATTCTTAGCACTGATTGAAGAAAAAGTTTATACCTCCACTACTGGATATTTCTAAGTATTAACCAGGAAAGTATTCGTATATATAGGTAAACTAAAATCAAGGCAAAATCAGCCTTTTAAGTTAAATGACCCCTTGAGGTTTCTTTTAACTTCATATTGTAACTGCTATAATTGTGAAAACAGAAGCTGTCTTTTAGGACCTTTTTACAATGTTACAAGAAAACAATTTAAATATTATACTTTCCTCTGAAGACAGCTACAGCCTAATGATACCAGCAATAACAATAATTTCTATAGCTCAAAAGAGAACCGACACAGGAGAAAACAGTTTCTCATGTAAATATTTGTTCAGATAGTTACTTGAGCTTTTTTGACAGAACTCCGTTTTCTGTAGCCGTTAATACGTAATCAGCAGTATTACTCTTTGTCACACTGACTGAAGATATTGATTAGGCAGACTAAGAAATCAATCCCTATCATGTAAAATTTTTTACAACAGGTCATATACAGCAGAAAGGAAGAAATGAGATAAAGCAAGTAAATATCACTAAAAGGCCAAAAAAATAGTTACTAGAACTGACAACAATTTATATGAACATATTTTCAAGAGAGTACTTTGAAAGCATTTGAAAGCTTTAACCTTTGAGCAGAAGACAGAGTTCACATGGTCTAAAATAGCATTTCCATTTGGGTCAGATGTGCACTCCCAAATGCATTAATATGGTATCCTTCATTTTTTGTCATTGAATAGTCTTGAAACATGCAGACTGGATTCCTCTCAGACGTAACACAGGTTTGGGATTCTCATGAGAAAGTGTTTTACTCCACAAGCTGGCTCTTATGTCTTGACATTATTTCCAAGTACAGACACAAATTCTGAATCCTTCCTTAGGTGGTACAATTCGGCTTGGTTCACTCCAGCATGGTTATGGCCTAACATTCCGCTGATGATCCTTCTTCTTGTCTTTAGCTCACCTTCTGATAGATGTCATGAAGACTCCACCATGTCCCTGATTGAACAGCATTAGGGTCTTCAGTCTCAGGCAGGGGAAAAAACTGTGTGGGGAGCAGTAGACACACATGCCCTAAGGGAAATCTAGCCTTTTCTTTTTGATTCAGCTAAGTAAGTATAGACCTGATCCAAATTCTGAAAAGCCAGAACAGAAAGGGAAGCAAAACACAACCTGCCATTTCTTCCAGTGATTGTGATCCTGTATCATTACATATGGCAGCCTTTGGGACCAGGCAGCACTATAGTCCCGCTCCAGTAGTGTTGACAGTGTCAGGATGCTCACGCTTCACAGGGCTACAGACACTTTTTGTGTTGTCTTTGGGAAGGAAAACACTATCAGCAGTTTGTGTATCACGACAGGGATCTTGTAAGTTCTTGATAAAAAGCATGAATGTACTGTTTAAAGATATTTCTATGTACACCTAACCTATTTTCTGCCCTAGCATAGTAATTTTATTAAGAATTAACATGATTTTATTTGACTCATAACCTGTGAAATAATAATCTCATCAGGATTTCCTCCCTCTTTCCCTCCTTCCTTCACTTTCCTCCCTCTCGTCCTCCCTCATTCTTTCCTGTTCTTGTTACCTCCTTCTCACAACAATAAGACCAAAATGGGCCTTTTCATTTTTTTGATTGCTGCAACTGACTATCAAACACTGAACCATTACCCTTTGGATGAGTTTGTGTTCACTAGATGGTTCAGAAGTACTGAACATCGCAGAGAAGCTTAGACCAAATACAGTTGCGTGTAAATCTGAATAATTTCTGTGTGTAATCTATTAGGTTGAAGATCTGAAATATACAAAGCCCAGTTAGTATTCAATTCACTTATTTTTTCTTTTTTTTTTTCTTCTTTGTTTTGCTTTGTGTTTGTTTTGTTGTTGGTTCTCCCCCTTCCCCCCCAAATAAAAAATGGAACAAGTGAAATAATCCAATTCCACCGTTTGGGGAGAGGGAAAAGGGGAAGAAAAAAAGAAAATGGCTTCTCCCTTTAAAATCCAGGAAAGCTGTTTCTATTTACAAAGTCATCTCTCATACCTGCAGACTCATATTTTCTGAAAGACATAGTAGACATCTCAGTAGACAGGTGAAGGCATCCTAGATGGTGCTAAATATTTCTTTTTATTAAACCCATCATGGATCTTGGTGGCTTTGATGCTACACATTTGTTTACCAGCCTGAAACTGCCAAATGAGCCAGTTTACTCCCTCCATTTCTTATTGTTCTTATATGTCTTAAAAAAATGCTGTATCTGAGCTTGTATTATGAGCTCTTTGTTCCTGAGAAGTTATTTATAGTTTGAGCTGTATAGCTGGGTTGAAAGATGGTTTACTGTTTAGCTCAGAGAGAATTCTTTATTCTGGTTTTCTTTTGTTTTATAGCAAACTGCTAACTACAAAAATCAAAAAAAAAAAAAAAAAAAAATCCCTAAAATATCACCATTAGGTCAACAAATTCATAATACTTGCATGATCAAAACAGCCATTGAAGGTTATAAGCACTGAAACTTGAGAGCAATGTAATAGACTGTACTGATGCACAGGGATTCCTAATTAATTGTTCTTTGGAACGAGGGCTTGGCTTTTATTTATATAGAAGTATTGCTTAAATCCCAATTGTGTAGTCCAAAGTCCAGAATTTCTGCCTAAGAAAATTTAGAATATAGTTGAAAAATGGAAGATTAAGTGTAAAATGTACAGCTTTGTGTATATTTTTTTTTTCTGTAGTAGTGTACTATGTTTATGTGGAAAAGTTTTGGTAGCAGCAGGGGCTGCAGGAGTGACTTCTGTGCACAGACAACAGGAGTGCCTCCACGTCCAAGAGAGATAGCTCCAGACAGCTCCAGGATGGACTCATTGCTGTCCAAGCTGAGCCAGGCAGCAATTTTGGTAGTGTCTCTTTGATAATGTATTTAAGAAAGGATAAAAGATGCTGCATAATAGCATACAGGAAGGAGAAGAGCCAAAATGTAAGACAATCAACCCCAAGCTCAGAGAAGAAGGAGGAGGAGGAGGTACCAAAGCAGAGATTTCTCCTGCAGCCCACTGAGGTCCGCAGTGGAGCAGATATCCACACTGCAGCTGGAGAAGCACCCCATGCCAGAGCAGGTGTTTGTGCCCTGAAGGAAGCTGCAGCTTGTGGAGTACCTGTGCTGGAGTAGGTTTTCTGTCAGGACATGTGACCTCTGTAGAGTCTCTTCTTGAAAAACTGTACCCCATGGAAAGGACCCAAACTGGAGCAATACTTGAAGAACTGCAGCCTGTGGGAAACACCCATGTTGGAAAAGTTACTGAAGAAGTCCTACCACAGGAGGAACCTCATGCTGGAGCAGGGGAAGAGTGTGAGAAGGAAGGAATGACAGAGACAATGTGCTATGAACTGAACACAAACCCCAATCCCCCTTTCCTCACAGGAAAGACATAGAAAAGCCAGGAGTGAAGTGGAGCTTGGGAAGAAGGGAAGGATGGAGGGAAGGTGGTTTTAAATTTGCTTTTATTTCTCATTATCTTACTCTGTTACAATTAGTTGGTAATAAATTTAATTTCAAGTTCATTTTGCCCATAACAGTAACTGGTAAGTGATCTCCCTGTCCTTATCTCAGCAAAGTTTTTAATTATATTTTGTCTTACTGAGGAGAAGTGAAAACGCAGCTTGGTGTACACCTAGAAGCCAGTCAAGTTTAATACACCACAATCAGAAAGGTTGTCAGTTCTCTATTTGCTTTATATTGTAGTCAACTATAAATATAGCCTTATTCAGAAGCTTTATCAGAAGCTTCCAGAGAATGGGATAGATTTCTTTAAGAGATCCCCAGTCCCTTACTGAGAAAAACAACAAGAAAAAAAATTTCATCAGTGAGCTGAAAATTGAAATAGCCTAGCTAAAACCCGAATGCTGTCCAAATTTTGTGAACATTGCAGGTTTTCTCTGTTTCTGTTGCTCCTAGAAATTTAGATGGATTTTTTTTTTCCATGATAAAAAACTGCCAAGGACACTTAAAATGCATCTTAAATTCAGAATTTTAAATAGAATATGAAATATTATTTATTAGTAGAACCATTAAGTAGAATATTACTGACAAAAAAATATGTTTTATTCAAAACTTTGCTAAGCATGCTTTAGAAATTAAAAATTCTGAGGGAGGAAAAGGGCAAGAATTGAAGACCTGCCTCTCCTTCAGTGAAGAAATAGCACTGTAAATGGACAAAAATTGGGAAGCTGTTTGCCTCTTGATAGATATTTGTCAGGTGTTGAAAATGTCTAGTCTTTAGCAACAATTTCAAAGTTAAAAAAAAAAAAAAAAAAAAAAAGCTGAAAAGCAAGCAGAATCATGCCCCTGATCCTAGGCACAGTCTTGACAAAAAATATTTGCTGGGAATGCCTCAAGATATTAGGTACCAAACACAGAAGCACTGTCAAGAAGTCCTAATAAGTTTACATCTTTTAGGATGGGACACTGGAAACTATTATTTCAATTTCTGATTCCTGTATCCCTAAATATTATTTGGGTCCCTAATAACAATTCCTCACATTTCTGATTGTCCGTGCTGAGTGTAAATGGTTCTTGAAAGACATCTTGGCTACAAAAAATATCAAGTTGCAAGTGTGCAAGGAAATACACAACCATGGTCTATGATCACCTATAACCCCCCCCCAATCTCTCCTGCCTCAGCTCTACTCTGTTTTCCTTGAATTAAAAATGCAAAGCCCTATTTCTATGAATAATATTTCCTCAAATAAATAGCCCTATATTTCACCAAGTTCTCATTTCATTCTATACCCATAGAAAATTATTAGCATTATTATCATGGTTATTATTATACATAATGTAACTCTAAATGGAAAACAAAATGTAATTAATATGAGGGTCATTAGATACACCATAGTAATACTTGCAAGTGTGTTTGTGTCTTTCTTGTATTTATGGATGCTTGTCATACTTTCTTTTAACTCTCTTTTATACAGACTGAACACATTTAGCTCCTTTGTTCTTCCTTTAAGTGTCATGCTCTTAAGCCCTGTGGTCATTTTTATTCCTCATCTTTCATTTCTAACCCTTCAATTATTCAGTCTTTCTCCAGTAATCATGTACCCAAGACTGAATGAAAAGAATTTGAGCATGTAAATCATCTCAGGCATATGATTGATATTGTTAACATTATTAAAAGGATCCAAATCTACATGTGTGGCCTTCATATTGAGCTTTGGAACAACACAGAGGAAATATTTTTTTTCTATGAAGTAAACTATCAACTATTCTATATGAATTATTTTTTATTATTATTATTTTATTTTTTTAAGAAAGCTCTTATTTAGCTCATGAGATTCTGGTAATAATTGTTGGGGTTTTTTTCTGCTTTACTGCTTTTGATATACTCGGTTATTTTCTGTACATTTTCTAGGAAAATATAATTTGCTATTTCTTATTATATGCCATATTTTTTCCTTTGTATTATTTGCATTTACCATTTTTTTTACCTATTACAACTGACAATTCATAAATGTCATTAGAATATTGATGTTCTCTCTTAAAATAACCCTATAAATCATAATGTGTCTTGACAAGTGTTGTAGTCTGAAGTGTCATAGTATGTTCTCTTCCAAGCTAATTACTTTTTGTTACAAATCTTTGCTTATTGTTTTCCAATGGATTTTCAGTCCAGATGATGGCATTTATATTTAGCACAAATTGAATTTATTAAGAAAGGGAGATTTTACCAGGTATTTCACATCAAATGTGATATTAAAACTAATTTGTCTTCTGTATCTCCTCAGCTACCTTTCATCTGACTTTTTTTCTTCATTGCTCATTTTTCACTTCTTGTGTCTTGGAATCTAAAAAGTTCTCATGTATTTTCCAAGTGTCCACTACCAAGGGTTAGGGCAGTCATATTAGAACAAAAAAAAAAAAAAAAGGAGAAAAATACTTTTATTTTTTATGAATCAGTGACAGTCACTCCTAGACCCTTTCTCTAGACTATTTAAATGTAGTAAAATTACTGGAAGGATTCATAATATAGTTATAGTTTTTTATACAACAATTTTTTTGTCCAAGATTATCATGAAGGTTTCAGTGCCCTCTAGTGGGTTACAGCTGGGGTTTTCTTTATTTGTTTGTTAGGTTATTATTATTATTTTATTTGATTGTTTTTTTTGGATTTTGGTTTGTTTGTTTGTTTGTTTCCCCATGGCTTCACTAGTTCCAAATATGTACAAGTTAAAGAAACTGAATTAATACCCAGGGATCCAAACAACATCCAGTGAGGATAGGGGATAAAGTAGTTATCACATGTCATCGTTACTCATCGTCATGGTTACAAATTTAAGAGGCACTTTCCCACATATGATTTTTGGATTATGGAGGCCTTGGCACATTTAATCTTATGCAACTGTATGCATTATCTAAAAAGTGTTAGTCTCTGCAGAAGGGGTTGAAAGATATCTGAGAAACCTGAGCAAAAGTTTTGGCATATGTTTGTTGGCACCTCAGTATCTGGGAGGGAAAATATTGCACCATTCTCAGTACCACAAACACTGCTTTGAATTGTTGCAGCTTTCTTTCATGCTGTTCACATGATGTCTGAAGGATGAGACCAATATGTATTTTAGAATTTTTTGGGTTAGGATCAGAGACCGAGGGTAAGCAAAGATGGGCTACTACAGATTAGAAAAATATGGGAGGGAAACAGACTAACTGTGAGAGAAAGAGGCACAAAACCACAGGGTTTTGTTGTTTTTTTGTTGTTTTTTGTTTGGGTTTTTTGAGGTGATTTTTGTTGTTGTTTTGTTTTTTTTGTTTTTGTTTTGGGTTTTTTTTAATAAAGAGAGTAAAAATATTGGGATAGAGAAATAGGAGAGGAATGCTTAATTCCTGTCATGGCCATAATCAATTTTTTTTTTCCCCCCAGAAAAAAATTCAGTGACGCTCAGAGGCATGTCCCCCTTCATCATTTTCCTTCCCCATCCTCTCTGTAACACTTAATTCTGTCATTGTTGCCTGAGGAGTAACAGTTTGTGTGCAGTGAACAAAAAAAAAAAAAAAAAAAGTCCCATTTACTTGTATTTTTCATGTTTGCATTGTGTTAGTGTTTCAAATTTCTCTTGTTACATATTACCTTGGTAAATTCTGTCAAAATGAACTGTGTTGAACACTATACTTTGGATTTTATATTCCTGTCAATTAGCACAGTGCATTGTGGTGATTCTAACATTTATCCATTTGCAGTTAAAATACTGCTAGCAAAAAAGGAATTTTGAAGACTTTTCTTCTTTTCTCTTTCTTAATTTTGATTTATTTGAGAATATTCTTGCTAGATTTTTCCTCTCGGAAATTTTTTCCCCAAATCTGCTCTTAATTTGCCTAAAATTATTCACAGCTACTCATTGATTCTCTGAGGTTTTTTGTTTAGTTAGACTTTCTTCTTGAATGCAAACTTTCTGGTGTTGTGTATATAATTTAGAGAAGAAAATTATATTTCTCTCAGCCTGGAGATTAGAATTTTCTTTTCTTCACCAGCCCAAATATACAAGTTTTACTTTCACCTTTTCAGCAATGATGTTTTTGATGAATGCTACAATTCAAAGATACAAAACTTCTGGGTGTAGATTCTCAGTTTTCATGAATTAATAGAGTTGATTCACATAAGTAGATAGCTAGATCTTTAAAATAGAGTTTTTTAGTTTGAATTTATTTCAGGTTGGGGTTTATCAAGTAACTGGTGAGGACACCAACCTAATACAAGATGTATTTTGTATCCTGTATATATCTGTCATGCCACACTTAAATTCTTCAGCATGACATGGAGCTGACTATAACACAACTTTCCCCCCCCTTGATTTATTCCAGTCTACTTCACTTTATTCAGTTTTATCTATACAGAATACAAGGGGGCAGGGCCTGATCTGGGCTAAACTGTTTTAAATTCACTAGCTCAGGAGCCATACAGCACCAATGAAAAATTCATTTTCTACATGAACTTCTGTCTGTATAAAACCCACATTTCTAAGCCAGTACATGTATTTTTACACTGTCTTCTTCCTGGAAACAAGGAATGAGACTGTTTTGTGTAGCATTAGCTAGATCTGTGCAGACTAGTGCACATAGCATCATCACCTATTTTTAAAGCACGTAACAGCTCTCCATCCTGTTGCCAAAGTTGTATTAAAGACCTCCTTCGAACTCAGAACATCTAGTAGATAATTGAGAAAAATCTCTCTTGTTTACCTGGGTTCCTTTTAAAGATTTATTTTCAGTTCTTCATTGATCCTACTTATTTGTGGTATCTAACTTAACTCACTAAATCTTCCCTGAGTACCATCTGATGGATATCATTGTTGCTTTTAGAAGAGACTGTGCCAGAAAAAACATCTGGTTTTAAATGACAGTGAATTAGGCCAGCTCTCTGATCTGAATCCTGGGAGGCTAGAACATACAGCAGGCAAGGCCTTTCCTTTTATCTATCTAGTGCAAAAGAAATCTTCTGCTTTAGAAACACTATAAAAGTGGAAATAGAAAATGCAATAAAATAGAAAAAAAAAAGCAAAACAAAACCAAAACTCCAACAAAATATCTAAATATCACAAAAGCTCTTAATAACCCAGTGGTGACAGGAACCATTTTTAGTATTACCAGGAAATACCATACCATGTACTTAGGCAACAACATAGTCTCCATGTTGCAACAGTGGTAATAGCACACAGTAATCTGCCTAATCAATTTTTCATTTACATGCTGCTAAAGTAGCAAGATACTTGAGCCCCTAATGTGTACAGAAACTGGAAGGTGGCTATAATGCCAGAGAAGTTGTACCCTATTGTTCAAAAGCATGTTTTCAAGTATGTTACTATTATTCAATGTATAAAAGGCTTTATGAGCATGGATCTTCAGTTCTGCTCTTTTTGCCTCCCCATATGGCTTCTTGCAAGTGCACCGCAAAGGGAATCTGACACTGGTCTTCTCTAAATGCTTCAGACATTTCTCAGGAGGTCTTGATGGAATCAGCACAGTGTGGTAATCTTATCTGGGAACAAAATACCAATAAAGAACCTTTTCTTTTCCTTTTTTTTTCTTTTCACTCTCTTCCCTCCAGTGGAAAATTATAATGAGAGAATGAGTTGGATTTGCAATGGAAATTCAATTTTAGAGCCTGAAACCATTACTTTGAGAAACACTGTATTAAAGTAATGTGACGGGTGAGGCAAGGAAAACCATTCTAGATAGTAATTTTCTGGAAAATCTATTCTGGTATTTCTGCATGTCTTGATTATTTCTGTCGTTTCACAAAAAGCATTATAACCAATATTTCCAGCTTTGAGAATTAGCTGGAAATAAGGATTTATTTTCTTATAGAGGTATATTTTCTTATAGATTTTTGCCATACTATTCTAGTCCTTGCCACGTATACCAGCAAGAGGGATTTTCATGTAATGATCTAGAATAAGTGTTCTGAAATAGACTGTAAAAATAAATAAGTAAATAATAAAAATTCAACAGCCTTTGATTGAATTTGCCACCACCAATGGGAAAAGACATAAACAAACAGATGGACTTTTTAAAGGTTTATTTCCCTACAACTCCAATTTATTCAGGAGGAATTTGAGTCTATTGTAATGTTTTAAACAACTTTGTGGTCTTGTTAAATTGAGTAGGCATGGTACTTTTAAAGATATCATGAAGCTTGTAAGAAAACTTTCATAGTATCCACTGTCATAAAGGAAACTTCCTGTTCATAAATATAGGGCACAAGAGATCCCCCAATAGGCTGCCAAACGCAAAAACTGTTCTAGTCTTAAAAAAACAAACCAAAACAAAGCAAATAAACAAACAAAAACCACAAAACAAAACAAAACCACACACAAAAAAACCAAACATATATTTTTCAAAGATATGTAGAGAACAGTACTACAGATACTATATTATATACTTCATTTTAGCCAAACATGTCCCAGATATCTACCTCAAATGTAAATTAACTCAGAGTTTATTGACAGTAGTCACAAACTTAGGCTATATTTTTTCTCCCACTACCTTTGTATACATGGAGAGATTGCCCATAGCACAGAACTAGCTTTTTGAATAAGAGCTTTTTCATTTGAGAGCATGTATACAGTCCTGCTGAGAAGCACAGTTGTTCAGAATCTTCTTCCAGAATTCTGTCTTCCACAGACTGGAAGAGTAATAGATTTATATGTTCCTTCTCATTTTTAAATTTGTGAGTCAAAGCTCCGTGGGACAGAACCACTAGCTCTGCACTGAATGTTGTGGGTTTAGTCACATCCAACAATGTACTTATGGAGTAACTCCACTAAAATTATTATGTAAACCCCATGTGAGAGTACTGGATGTATTTAAGGTTTACATTTTATTTTTCTATTAATTTTATGTGGACTATTTTTTGACAAGCAAATTGATACAGAACTTTTTAAGAACTTTGACCATACTCTGCAACAGATGAAATGAGAACAAACAGAAGCATCAGTCAGGCATTTATGCCAATTCAGTGTGGCTAAGATACAGATATGTAATCATTACTTTGCTGATGAGGATACAGAGAAACCAATTAAATTAAAATCCCAAGTTTCCAGCTTTATATATACTCCTTCCATTTCACTGTGCAGATTCATTAGTACTTTGTGCTGTAGTACATTTTGCAACCTCATTTTAGAATTAGGTCTGGGCTGGCCAGTAATAAATGACAAACACTATTGATACCTCTCCCTTCCTAAAGGGGAATAGAAAGGGAATAACAAAGAGAGACTTACAGCTTGTAAAAGAAAACTGAAGCAGTTTTAATGAAAATTATAAGAAAATCAAATATATACAAACATATAAAAAAACAGTATCAAACACACACCCCCTGCTGACAATTACATCACCATCACCATGCTATGTGCAGGTACTGGGGAAGTCCCAGACTGGACTCAGTAGTAGATGGGAACTGGATTCAGGAGCTGGATTCTAGAACTTGATTCAGGAATGTGTAGATTGGGTTTGAAGGCCGCATGGACAGTCTTAGACACTGGCCATTGAAGAAGAGGCCTTGATCCTTGTAATCAGCTTCATACTGAATATGAAGTATGTGGAATAGAATATCCTTCTGGTCAGTTTAGGGTTGCCTGTCCTGTCCTCTCCTCCCCAGAGATATGGCCTTTCCCCTTCTGCACACCCAACATAGAATGCAGAACTTAGCAGTAATCTTGGTTTCCATGGGAACAAGTATAAATAAGAGCCTTTCTACACACCAGTCCTGGTAGTAACTATAATTGAGCATTATCACTGCTTTCAGCAGTGATAGTAGTGCTGGAAGCAGTGATAACTGCAAAAATGGGCTGTTAACTTCAGAAAGTGAAGTTAGTTAGAAGAGACTTAGCTAACAAGTAAAATCACTGAACAGAATTAGTTCTGTTCTGGCTCAAACCAGGACAACCATGAAGAAAATTTTCCACCTAGCCAGACTAATGGAACTAGTCAGACTAATGGACCACTAAATATTGTTAATGACTGTTTGCATTTCCCATAGCAATGCAAAGCAATTGGAATGTACTAGTTAATGTGAACAACAAAGATTAAAACCACAGACATTAAATCATTTGGTTGATCCTTTTGCCAATCCATAAATGTTTTCTCCATCTTGATTTAAAAAGAAATCTATAGGAAAAAGCTTTTCAGGTCAATATATCATCGCCATGTTTGTTCTGTTTTTGACTGACTGCTGAGCACTTTTTGAGGCTTAATTTCTGCAAATACTTGGTAAGTCATTGACTGAGGGAATTCATGAAATGCATAACTTGGAATCTAATATGTGAATTTTCACAGGAATACATGCATGTGAGCACAAAGCCACAATAATACATAAGTGATCTGTCTGATAACTACTATCAATACTTGTATATTAGGTTGTCAATGTAAACCATGCAAAACCATGTTTGCTTCATCCCTGTTCTATAAATTCTGAGAAAGGCTGAAGGCAGAATGAGTCTGATTCAGTGTACAAGCAATCTTGCAATACATACTCTAATTTGCAGGGCAATACGAAACAGACATTTCCCTTGGGTATAGTGTTTCTGCATTTCTTCAAACTATTCATATCATCCCAGAGGGCAGAGCAGCCCTCTGAGTCTGAAAGGAACAAAAGAACTTTGTTTTCAGATGAAACTAAATACAATAGTAATCTGAGATTCTGAAGACAAAAATTGCTTACAGCATAGTTTATGTATAACGTATATGTATATGCTTTTGCCTCTGTAATCTTGTGGCAAGCAGGTCTATCTCATACTTCAGTACAAAAAAAAAAAAAAAGAAGAAAAGGGAGTTGTTTCCTACATTTGTCTGGGCACTGCCAAATAAAACAAACTTTTCTTTTTAGTTCAGATATTTCTATCATCCTCCTGAGTTAAGCTTTCAAAACCATGTTTTTTTATTTCATTGTCTGTACCATTCAGACTATGTAAATAGAATTATATTTTGGCTATGTGTTTTGTTTTTGCAATGCTACATAATAATACTTAGTGGGGATGTAAGTCAATCACAATATGACGAGGTCAGCAATGGAAGCCTCAGAGAGGTGGGAAATTTTGTGTTGACTTTCTTTGTTCCCTGCTAACACAGATGCAAAGGTAGAAAAGAGGAAAGCCAAAGTTGAAAATTACATTACATAGAGGGTTTAAATGATTCTCCTTGGCCTTGGTATGAGGGACAAGTCAGTTAAACTTTTATTCTTTTTAAATTGTGCAAACAGATAGAGGAGACCATATTTTTTCCACATTAATTGATCTAAAATCAAAGCAAGAAATCCCAGTAAGTGACTTTTGACATACATTCATTGACAAAAGACAATCTGAGGTGGATTGAACTTGGCTGGCTGCCAGGTATGCACTAAGTCATTCTATCCCTCTCCCTCCTTAACAGGATATGGGGAGAAAATACTACAAAAAGCTCATGAGTTAAGGGCTGGGAGGTCACTTACCTAACAACATCATGGATAAAAGAGGCTTGACTAGGGGAAGATTATTTCCAAATAATTGTAACAGTGTAGTATAATGGGAAATAAAAACAAATCTAAAAACACCTTCTCCCCATCCCTCCCTTCTTCTCAGGCTCAACTTCACTCCCATCTCTTCTACCTTCTCCCTCAGAAGAGTGCAGGGGTTTGGGGAATGAAGATTGCATTCAGTTCATAACACTTCATCTCCACTGCTTTTTCCTTCTCAATGCTCTTCCCCTTATCCAGAGTGGACCCCTCCCTTAGGATACATTTTTTCAACCACTTCTCCAGTGTGTCCTTCCCATGGCACACTATTTCAGGAACAGACTGTTCCAGCAAGGTTTCTCAAAAGGGTCACAGGTCATGCCAGAAAACCTACTTCTGCATGGGTTTCTCCCCAGAAGCTGCAGTTCCTTCCAGAAGCCTGATCCAGCATGGGCTCTCCACATGCTACAGCTTCCTTCATGGCACAACCACCTGCTCCAGTATGGGGTCCTCCTTGAGCTACAGTTTAGATATCTGTTCAAACATGGCTTCTTCCATGGGCTTCTATGGGACAACCTGTGTCACCATGATCTTCCCCACAGTCTGCAGGGAAATCTCTGCTCCAGTATTTGGAGGATCTCCTCCTCCTTATTAACTGACCTTGGCATCTGCAGAGTTGTTTCTCTTACATTTTCTCAATCTTCTACCCCAGATGCTATTGCACAACATTTTTTACCCCTTCTTAAATACATTGTCACAGAGGCATTACTGACATCACTGACTGGCTCAGCTTTAGACAGCAGTGTGACTGTTTTGGAGTTGGCTGGAACTGGCTTTGTCTGTCATGAGGGCAGGTGCTGGTGTTTTCTCATAGCAGCCACCTCTTCAGCCCCTCCGTTACTAAAACTTTGCCACGTAAACCCAATACAGAACTTAGACCAGACAGCATGCTTCACTTGATTTACTTCTTTCTGTCTTCTGATCCCCTCTAAAACTGCATTATTGAGATGAGCTGATGTCAAGATTTGGGAAACACAGACTATGTTATCACTGCATGCCCACACAGCCCGCTCAAGTTAAACATGTTTAAATGAACCTATAATTTAAGCTTAAATATAAACAAAGATAACTGATAACTGAAAAAAAGTACTATTGTTTCTTAGTAAGAAGTTCCATTTTCTTCCATAGTTGCACAAAAAACTTTTTAAGTTTCCAGTTAGCTACACAATGTAAGATAACCTCTAACAGGACCTTGAAAAAAATGAGTTCTTAAAACATTAACTTACATTGCAATGATAAAAAACTAAAAATATTAAAAACTGAAAATAAAACTCCCTAAAGGAATAATATTATTTGCATAGATTAGCACTAAGCTCAATTTCCATTTGTACAGACATGTTTTCTTAGACTACAGCTGGGTAAAAAGTAGAGTTCCCAAAATCTCCAATATATCTTTCCCCACAATACCAATATTAAGTTCAGATTCCAGTCTGAACTTAATATTTACAGCCTGGGAGATGAAGAATCACTAAACTCCTCTGAGAAACTTCATGTAAAACAAAACCTCCAGAACAGCAGGTTATTCCTGGTAACAGTGATAAATCATCTCTCAGATCAAAGCATGTGAGGTTCAATAGACAAAATTTCCAAAAATATTCTATTTGGCTGTTCATTCCCTGTGGAGACTGGGATTAGCAGGTGCCCTTGAAAACAAGTGGACCAAATCACTTTGACATTTCTTAATAAGGCTACAGAGCTGCTAATAGGAATTTCAGACAAGCTTCTCTAATCACTTTGTAAAGATCCAAAGACTCATTTGTTTGTCTAATATTTCTACTTGATGGCTCAATAATTCATTTATATGATGTACCTGAACACACACAAATCTGTGGACCCTGCTGGGATCCATGCACAAATTCTGAAGGAGCTGGATGATGTTGTCATGCCACTATCCATCATTTTTGAAAGATCATGGGGAACATGAGAGATGCCTGAGGACTGGAGGAAAGCCAATGTCACTCCAGTCTTCAAAAAGGGTAAGAAGGAGGACTCAGGAAATTACAAGCCAGTCAGCCTCACCTCCATCCCTGGAAAGGTGATGGAACAGCTCATTCTGGAGGTCATCTCTAAGCATGGGGAGGAAAAGGTTATTTGGAATAGTCAGCAAGGACTCACTAATGGAAAATCATGCTTGACCAATCGGATAGCCTTCTATGATATCATGACTTGCTGGGTAGATGAGGAGCTGTTGTCTATTTCAACTTCAGCAAGGCTTTTGACACTGTCTCCCTTTACATTGTCATAGGTTGGAGGTCTGTAGGTAGCAGTGTTCCCCAGGGGTCAGTAGTGAGTCCAGTCTTGTTCAACATATACATCAATGATCTGGATGAAGGGACAGAGTCTACCATCAGCAAGTTTGCTGATGATACAAAATTGGGAGGAGTGGCTGACATACCAGAAGGCTGTGCTGCCATTCAGAGAGACATGGACTAGCTGGAGAGCTGGGAGGAAGAGAATCTAATGAAGCTCAAAAAGGCCATGTGTGGAGTCCTGTACCTGGGGAGGAACAACCCTATGCACCAGAACAGATTACATGTTGACCTTCTGGAAAGCAGCTATGCAGAGAGGAACCTGGGAGCCCTGGTAGATAATAACCATAAGACAGCAATGTGCACTTGTGGCCAAGAAGGCAAAAGGTATCCTGGGGTACATTAAGAGATTGTGGCCAGCAGGTCAAGAAAGGTATCCTCCCCCTCTACTCTGCCCTAGTGAGGCCACAACTGGAACATTGCATCCATTTCTGGGCTACCCAGATTAAGAGAGACAAGGAACCACTGGAGACAGTCCATTGAAGGGATACAAAAATGATTAGGGGACTGGAACATCTCTCTTATTGACAAGAGGATGAGAGAACTGGGTCTGTTAAACTGGAGAAGTCTGAGAGGTGATCTTATCGATGCTTGTAAATATCTGAAGAGTGGGTGTCAAGAAGATGGGGCCAGACTCTTTTCAGTGGTGCCCAGTGGCAGGACAAGGGTCAACGGGAACAGAATGGAACACAGGAAGTTCCACCTCAACATGAGGAAAAACTTCTTTATTTGAGGGTAACAGAGCACTTGAAGAAACTGCCCGGAGAGGTTGTTGAGTCTCCTATGGAGACTTTTAAAACCTGCTTAGATGCAATCCTGTGTAATGTGCTCTAGGCAAACCTGCTTTAGCAGGAGGGGTTGGACTAGATGATCTCCAGAGGTCCCTTCCAGCCCCCACAGTTCTGTGATTCTGTGATCTATAATAAAAATAGCCTTACTGGTCTATTATGATACTATGAATCTACAGAACTGAAAAACCAATGATCGTACAAATATGAACAGGAGAAAAAAAATATATAGTTAACCAAATTTGTTACAGAAACCCAGCCAGCTAGAATAGGCCTTCAGAAGTCACCATTACCTAACAATTGTGGGTCTGTATCCCCACAACAGGGGGGATTCAGGGTTTACAAGACAAATCACCATGCTATTGAATTTGGTAACATAGGGCAGGAGCAAGGAAGAAGGTGCCTGAAGCCCCAGGGATGAATTTACACTCAACAGATACTTTGTTCAGGAATGAAGATATATGTCCCAAATCTATATCCATTTCAGGGAAAAATGAACCCAAGGATAGGGGTTGTCGAAAGAGTATATTTCAACCCCTAAGGAGGCATGTGAAACATCTTGAGAGTCAGCTTAATTTTACAGTCTTCTAAAATGAGGAGAGCACAGGAGAAATGTAAAGCAAAGCAACACAATCCTAGATATACGAGCATATAGTAGTTATTTACCTATACTATCTCTTAAATATAGCAGGTCTTTTGTTTAATTTTGTAATAAAATTAGGTTTTCTTTTTCAACTTTTACTCTGACAGTTATCTAATGATGAGTGATTTAGGGGATCATTAATAAAGTTCAATCTTTCACATTCTTTAGGCAATGGGAATCCTCAACTGCAGCACGAACACTAAATTGATATTCTATAGAAGTTATAAGTATTCTTTCTATAAACACGTGTGCCTGATTATCTGTAAGTCTGAGTGCAGGGATTAAGAGACCTGAAGGGGAAAATGCTGTTCAAAATGTAGTGAGGCATAACATTCTGTGTTGTTGCAACTTATTTCTTTGAAATGCAATACAACTTCAGTAATTGAACAAGAAGCAAAGGACTGTGAAACTAATACTCTCCCATTTTGTCAACGGGAGTAAAATTACAACTATATCATCATTGCAGTCAGAAAGGATTTGATAGGAATGGGGTTTATTCATTCAAGAACACCAACAAGCACTAGGAAACTGAAAATATATAAACTAGAAAAGATGTGAAGAAAATGAGCTTCCATCCATGCCCTGATTTCCATTCCTCTAAGAACACACAGAAATTCAGTCACTATAGTCTAAAAGGAAGTTCTACTGCCATTTTTTTTAAAACCTTCTTGATTCTTAAAGGATTGAAAATTCTCTTACCTAGAAATCTTCTCCTTCCTACAGTATTTGTCTTGAGGAAACTCACTAATGTCTAGACAGTAGATTCTGAGAAGAAAAAAAATATCATTACTGTGTTTCCCCTGTAGAATTTTACTGCTTTTGGAGATTTTGCTCCATCTCTTCTTCACAGGTGAAGTTGCTGTGCTATTCTTCTCTTGAATTTGTTTCATTTTTAGTCCTTTTCACAGGTTATTTCAGAAATACTTTAAGGCAGAAGTTGAACTTTTTATTTAAAATATTAATGAGTTAGTAAATTAAAGATACTTATAAAGCTTAATTTTCAACAAAGTTAAATCAATGCTTTCAAATAAGAGAATGAAATTCCTTCTGTAAGATGAAAACTGTCAGTATGAAATATAACAAAAACCAGAGCTGGATATACCACAATAAAAATTAATTAAGCCAAGCATAAGGAAGGCTTTTAAAAGCCTGCTAATTATGTTAATATTTGTAGTCATTGTTTGATATTTGAGCTTTAGAGTTTTAAAAATGTGTCTACCACATGTCTTTTTTAAGAAGAATTAAAAAATAATTTGACAGCAGAATTTCCCACGCTATCTCTCCTGATGCTAATGTGCTAATATAAAACACTAAAAGAATCTTGTTACGAACAGTGACATAACATGTAGTGTACTTTTTTAGCAGTTTTTAAACCATCCTTAATCAGTAACAATACTTGGTACAAAATTCTAAGGCTTTGTTTCATAGTAACATATAACACAGTGGAAATTACTGCATGGTGTCCTGCTGAGAGAGTGAAGTAGTGAAACTGTCTTGAAAGACACATAACAGAGATGGATGATCTGAGATAAAGTTTTATGCTAAGAGAATATGAATAAATATTTGTTGCTTGCTGTACAAAGGACAGAAATGTCTGATTCACATTATCCTTGCTAGTCCCATGTTCCTAAAGTCATTCCAGCTAGAGTATCCTACATAAAAACTAATGTCTGATAAAAATCAATGGCTAAACATGTTCTTTTAGAAGATTTGCACCACAGTTCCTGTACCAAGATGTTCAGAAAACTCTGAAAATCTTCAGATTATCTGGATACTACTATACAGTGGATCTTCAGAAGTTCATCCATCACATTTGCCAGATCCTGTCAGCTGTGACAGTATTTTCTGCGATTCGGGTATGCCCATGTTCAGACCACCCACTTAGCCCATGTAGGTCAAATAATAAGTTTTTAGACTAATTTTCTGCTGTTAAGACTCAACAAATTTAGCTGACTTGCCTAAAACCAAGTTCTAATATTATACCTGAATCATCATGTTCCACAAATCATGTAAATTAGGAAAATGCTTGATGACAAAATGTTCATAAATGTACTAGTAGCCTTTCATATTTTTATATCCATAAATGTAAGTACCTGAAGGGTAGAAGTATAAATAAAATGACAGTGTGACTTCAAGAAATATCACAACATTTTTATCTCAGTTTTCGATTTGCCTTTCAGCTTTTGCAGGGTGATGATGGGAGGGGAGAGAGCTGGTATCCAGGGAACTAACTTTGCTTATCCTGAATGATAGCTATATCTTAATGCATCCTGATAACTCATAGACACCTTTGCTGCAGTATAGCAAGTAGCTGGGAGGAAAAAAACTTATAAAATAAGAGATTAGGCACAGCTATAATTCAGAAGTATATGGGTTATATGTTTTCCATTTACTGGAGGATTTTGGTATCAAATCATTCCCCTTGACTTTGCTGGAAAAGTTTTATGATGCTGCTTTGTTTCCAGTTGATAAGCTAGCAGCTTCTTGTGGCTGCAGGAAAGATTCCAATGACCACTTCATCTGTATTAAACCATTTGTCATGGGGAATTAATGTACTAAATAGACTTTGTTTTGTGTGTGAATTTAATACAGACCATGCTGTTTAAGAAATGCACTAAAATCAAAAGTATTAATGCAAAATATTATCAAACCATTTTAAAAATAAGGATATGTTAGGAAAAATCTAGATGCAATGGTATCAGTTGTAGCTAGTGTTTCCCTAAAAATATTTCAGCTATGAATATAGGAGATATTTTCATTTGTCTGTTTACTTTTTGGAAAAATTATTTGCATGCCCGCTTCTTCATTTTTATCAGCCATTCAGGAGTCAAGAACAATTTATACGAAGAGGGCTTTGTGTTTCTTTTTTTTGTCTGTCTTGGGTTGGGTTTGTTTTTTGCCAAGATTCATATTAATTCTTTTAAGAAATATCAAGGCATATATGAAAAACTCTTATTTCAAAAAAATCATCTCTAGAGACTTTTCTAAACAAAACTTTCACAGCATGGTTCAGGTTATTCACAGGTGTAAAAGTTGTTATCCTAGAGCTTGCTTCAAGGACCTGAACTGAAGCTATATTCAAATTTATGAAATGTCTTTTTTATAATTTAGCTACATCCTCTATTACTTCTGAATAAAAATTACATTATCATAAGTATAGACTTACTATTGATAAAAGTAGGAACTATTAAACAAAATCAGAAATAAGATTTAAGGGTTGTATTTAACTTATTTCTTTATATAAGAAAATAACATTCAATACATGAAAAATGGGAATCAGTCAACTAAATGAACATAATTAAACTACAGTTAAATGTTTAACTGATTGAAGATAATGAACTGAAACAAATAGCATATATACTCCACAGAGCTGGTAAAGCAAACATATCTTCTCTATGGAACAGCTGGGAAAAAAAATTAGTTTTTTGTTTTCATGGAAAAAAATATTCATTGTCTCCCTTGAGTCCTACAGCAAACCAGTGTACTATAGCCAATGGCCATTTAACTGTATCTCCAAAATACTTTAAAATAGTTATGCAGCACAGAAAGTATAATTCATGAAGCATGTGCTGGTGTGAGTTCAACAAAATCTACAGCACTGCCTCTGCACTATACTAAGAACTTGACAAATATCAGCAAATGAAGACATTCCAATTAACCTGAAGTTTGAATAGTATCATATCTTTCTCTGCACAATACCAGGAGAAATACATCAATAGCTTTTAAAAATAAAAAAATAAAACCTCTCAACTTTTATTCAACAAGACCACATTTTTAATTGTATATTTCTAGTTATCAATGAATCTAAAATACTAGTAGCCATGTTGGAGTTTGTATACATTATAAAGGATATATGTGACTGTCTTTGCTTTCCATGTCCCAAAATTACCTAGTCAAGATCCAAAATCATCTCTAGCGGCCATTAAATCTTCAGTGAAGCAGTTAACAACTTTATTGTAAATGAGTATAATATAACCATCACACTTGCATCCAACCATATGCAGTATATTCAGTATGTGTAGTGCATAAATTATATATGATACATACAGTGACTGTAGGCAAAGAAAACACTTCATTCTCTACTTATCCCTGGGATTGCTTCTTTACACAGTTATGAAATTTGCCCCTTTTGTCCCTACCCCCAAGGCAAATAGGTCTATATAAGATAAGAAGCACCAAATTAAGTAAATCTATAAACTGCTTTAGAGTAACAAGGAATATAGCCTGTCAGAATCTGCCCCCTCCCCTGTTCTGCTTTGCACCAAATAGATAATAAACTACCCTAATGAGGCAAGTAAGTCTTGGTGGACACATTCCAGTAAAAAGTAATGCATTTTTAATTATATTTTTAGAGCCATATCAGAATCTCCTTATGGAGGCGGAATAGCTCATTGACAAAGATATGCATTCAACTAGGAATTCGTTAATTTTGCCTTTATGCTGCTGCTTTTTATAGAATTAGCATCAAATGTGTTTGGTATACCTTACCATATGTCCGGGCTGTGCTCTGTCACACCACCCTGTGATAGCAGAACAGACACCCATCCCACAAGCAGAAATAATCACATAACAGGAGAGATATTGAAACTTGCACAGGTTTATACAGCTGAACTAATTTGGCTCTTAGCTTTCCCTCTCCAACAGAGAAACCATTCTTGTTTCTCCTATTAAGCACCAACATGAAATACATCATTAAATATTTATTTTCCTGCTTGTGGTTTGGCCATAGCAGTACACAGATATATCACCTCTGTCCTGGTCTGTATGGTGAGCTATTTCTATGCTCTACAGGTCACTCACTGCTAGAGACCTTTTTAGCAGGTGGTAGCACTCAATAAATGTACACAGGCCTTGAAGATTTGCTTAGAATAGATTCAATCACATTCAGATGGGAAGCTTTGTCACAAATGTCAGCATTAAAAGCCTATGATTCTAAATAATAGTATACAAAACATGTATAATACCCTGTAAGCAGCAAAGAAAACAGTCCCATTAATTATTTAAGCTGAGAGTGTAAATGGAAGAATTTGTGTAACCTCTGTTCAGGGAGCTTCATTAAAGCATCCATGTATGAATCAAAACAGCTTATTTGAAACTTTCGTATAAGCAGTACAAATGCATTAACAAACTAAATCAGCCTAATACAAAAATGTAATTCTCTGTCTGACCCCTTTCAAGATCAATTATTTTCACAAAGTAGGTTTCTATCTTCAGTATGTTGGCAGAATGTCACCATGTAAACAAAACCCATCACAGTGATCTCTGTTTCATATTTTGAAGCATTTCATTACAGTGAATACTGAACCAGTCAACTGGATTAAATTACTGTCTCTATTGTTGAAAGTCACTTAGACATTGACCAAATTCTTTCCCTAAACAAGGCAAGAAGAAAAAGTTCTAGAAACTAAGGAAAGAGCTGTCTGCTGGCTACTGAAAGCACTGTGTCACTGAAAGCACTAGTTCAATGTTTTAGATGTATACTTTCTCTCACCGAGAAGGGTTATTAGGGCAAGAGCTGGACATTCATCAAAACGTATGCCAAGAAAAAAACACATACTATGCCACTGAATAAGAAAAAATAATAATAAAAGAAAAAGATGTCTAGGCTTTTGGATAATGGTCAATTAACCTTTTCTACAACAGTCAGAACAGGAAGAGAAAAATATTGATCATTTCTTAAGTTCTGTATGACACATGCAGCATGTACTTGAGACTCACTGCTGCTGTTCTACACAGTCAAACTGTTGAGGTGTTTTAATGCAAATAAATGATCATTTCACAATTTAGCAGAAGCAGAAATGTTTTGATAGGATGTGTTTCAGTGCTACATAAATTCCTCCTCACTGTTAAAAGGTAATATGTTTGAAAGCCATGAAGTGTAACTGAGTTAAAAAAAAAAAAAAAGATCTTGACCACTGTAGTAGGTTTCCTAATCTGACTGAAATTTAGAAAGTAAGTATTTGTGGAAGAGGCAGAGATAGTTGGTGCATTTATACATGAGCTGCATATTAAAACCAGGGCTTTGGTTTCCTGATAGTAGCTTAAGAATGATGATTGTATTGTTGGGCCTTTTTTTTTTTTTTCTGCTTATGGCTCTATCTTACATTTTTTAGGTCTAAACAAAGGCATTGCTTCTAAAATGCAATACAAAATACTCATGAAGATTTGTGGAGATCTTTAGGAGTAGCCAATACTCTGTGCATGTGAGACTAAGAACAGTTAAAGATAGATTGTGATTTCCCCCACTCTTTCTACAGACACAATAAAATTTCCAGCCACAGTGAGAAGCAGATGACAAAACTTTTAGTGAATATATGATGTAATAAAAAAAGTGTGCTTTCTGTTCATAAGGTATTTTCAAGAAAATTCTGATTAAAAATGTTCCTTGTGTATAGATGCCTGGAATAAATTGCCTAAAGTGATTTAAATTATGTATTTATTGCTTACTTCAGCCAATCAGAATTAAATATTTAAGGTTTCTGATAAAGTACTGAAACATGAGGTACTGTTCCCTTTCCCTCAATGTGTAACTCTAGCTTTTAAGTATAATCATTATCTTTGTTTAGTTATTCTATCTGCATAGAGATAGTTCAGTTTCTGAGGATCATTTTAAGTATAAAATCAGTTAGATCAAACAGCTGTTAGCAATGCAAGTAATGCTCATGACAACAAATTGTCAGTATTTCCCTAATCATTTCAGAAAAACAAGTATGCTTTTTTTTAATTGTAAAAAGAAGAATGTGAGAATGTGAGTTTTAGAGGGTTGGTTTTGTTTGTTCGTTTGTTTTCTGTTGTTGTTGTTGTTGTTTTATTAATTTTTTTTATTATTTCTATTTTTTTAATTTTTTTTTTAACACTGTGACTCCAATCCTTTTTGCTAAAGAAACTAAAAAAGTAAAGTAGATCTGGTCCTAATCTTACTTTGTATGCCCAAACTGAGAATGACAAAAAAAAACCAACCCTATGTGTTCCAGCTATGAGGAAAGACAGCCTGAGAGACCAAAGTAAAATCTCATGTTCTTTTGTTAGAAGGCAGCCAAAATCAAGTTGTCCAGTCAGGCTTCAGAACACTGCATGTCCACACAGCACAACGAGGTGTCAAGCTGAAATACTAAGTGCCTAGAAGTGAGATAGTCCTATCAGCACAATGCTGGTACAGCTGCATACAGCAGGCTATGTTGCCTCCAACCCTCCAACTATCTCTTTCAGAATTGTATCTGGCCGTGGTGTAACAATATGTTAAACTGTTTGCCTGGCTTCTGGTGACAGATCAAAAATAGTGTGGCTTGATGCTTCAAAGTGCCAGTACAGATTGCTTCAATTCTGCTATTTCAGATATGTTCAAGCTCTCCAACGAATTTTTACAAGTTTTTATCAGCAGCTTCATGCCAGATCGAGTTTTGTCTGTTCTTCTGCATGAAACATCAAAAACATAACAGTTGGCATGAATTTGATATCATGTATTGTGGCTAATTTGACAAAATAAAAGTCTTTGCCCAAGCCCATCTGGATCAAATTGTTTCTTCATTTCTTCCAGTAACACACAGGTCTGATGGGGGACACATGACCTAAGGATGTCTGAGCAGATGTTTAATGTGTAATATACACATACAGAAAATAACAACAACAATAAAACTCGTAAAAACCACAGAGACCTGCAAAACATTTTCTTCCTTACTTGGAATGCAGTGGGTTGCTTACAACTCTCCTCTATTGATTTTAAACATATCTGTAAAGAGAAACTAATTGCACTAAGCTGATCAATGACTAACATGACTGATAAGAGAATAATAAAAATAAATGTTTAAGACAGCCTCTAAATCACCAGCATGTGTTTTTTTTCCCCCTGTACTTAGCATTTAGCATTTTAAATTCTCTACCTTGAACACAAGCAAACAGCAATCTCAGGTTTGATTACATCTTTTACCCTAATATATTTACATTTATGTATATAAAATAGCATATATATCATAACCATAAATACTAAGTGTATACATATATAAAGCGTATATTTATCTTTTTTAAGTTAATCTTTATAATTTTGGAGAAAGTTTACAAAAATTAATTTCAATCAACCCTGAAAAGTCAAAACTAAAAGGAAAAAGAGAACAAATATGTTTTGTTCTTCCCTCTCATCACCTTAAAGCCTCATGATTTAGAAGATCATTGAAAATTTGGTCTTGGAAGCTGTCATAATACACAGTTTTTCATTTAGTCTTATAAAAAGTTTAGAAAGTTATGAATTGTGAACAAAAAAATGGATAATCTTTGATGAACGATATACAAGAGCTAAATTTGTCAGATAAATTCTTCATAAAATTATTTGTCTTGACTCCAAGTAAACAACAGATATAATGAAAAGTAAACTAGTAGTTTTGCTTTTTTTCCTTTGTTTTACTAAAATATTATAAGAAATAGAGTTAAAGAGTTTTAGAGATTTTTTGGCAAGTATCCCTTGACATCTTGAGGATTTCATTTATCATGTGTGGAGTTAGCATACTGGAAAGGAGAGATAAATACATGTAGTCAGACAAAAGCAGTTACAATCCTTGAAGTGGAGTTCTGACATGTTAACTGGCTGCATTAAACAATAAATAAATAATTAAATAAGTTCGGGATTGATAGTTATTTGTTTATTGTGTCTCAATGATTTCCATATTACATCTGCTCAGTTCTCAGTTTAAATGTAAAAAAGCTGTGGTATTTCCCTCTAACTGTTCCATCCTCACTCATCCTAGACTCTAAAAGTGAAGCTGAGTTTTCTCTGGCTCAAACATCTCCTGCCAAAGCCCCTGAAATCTGATTGCTGTTAGGAATTTGGTTGATGATGTGCCAGCTGGAACCAAGCCCAGTTTATTTCCTGAGAGCTGTATTGGTTCTGCCGTGCAACAAAAGGCACAAGTAACAGCATTTTACTCTAGAGGAGAGGCTGAGCACATCAACAGATAATATAGCACGTGTCTCAGAAGACCTTTGTTACCTTACTGACTTTTCTGCTCTAGATCATTTAGTCACCTTTGACAATTCACTCCACTTGCCCTTGCTGTTATTTCTACATCCGTAAAGAAATATCCTGTCAAGTAGATGTTCTAAAATAGGGCAGAGACTGTATATTAATTATTTGACATAAAGGTAGTCAGGAAAGAGTTAATTATATGCAGCCTAGTCATTTAAATTTAAAAACATTACTACAAATATTTAAGAATAGAATAAAACTAAATGTATTTTCTTATAAATCGTACACTAATTCTCACTGGGAGAAAAGGGATATCTAGACAGCTAATCATCCTGACATTAAGTCAAATGACATAAATAACAAAGTTGAGGACAGGTAATGCATAAAACCGTTAACAGTTACCTACCATTTTCAAAACCACTATTGTAGCAGCTACTAGAGCAAAACAAAATAACTGAAATTTTATATGCTATAGAAAGTTATTTGATGGTATCATAAAGGGCTGTAAAAGTTCCTAATTACAATTGATTTAAAACCAAACAAAAGATTAAACTGAGAAGAAAAACAATGAATAAATAAATAAATAAATAGATGGAACTGAAAAAGGAGAAAAATGCCTATTATAACATAGCAATGCTTTTGTACTTGTTGCATGAACTATGCTGATATGTAAGAAGCCTTTTTTTTCCTGCTTCACGAAGTAAGAACAGATAAGATTTCACAATCTCTTTGTGCCTAGATATCGTGGCTTTATTCATCATATGACTAAAAGAAATTACTTTTAAACTACTAAAATCACTAAATTTCTAGATCTCCTCATGACTTGGAATATCTTTGTGTTGTCCACTGTGGTTCTTCCAAAACACCAAAGTAGGAAGAGGGGAAATAGACATAGTTTATTTGTGCCCTTTAAATTATTGACATTCTTACCACAGGCTTGCATCAATCCATGACATAAACTTGCCAGATGAGAGAACTCATGATGAGATCAAAAATTATCATCAGTAACTGGCTATTTTCTAATGTTATTTTGATATAGAAAGCAAGCTGATGGTTGCAATGGACATTTTAAAACGTTCTGTTTTTCTTCAAGAGAGAAAGCTAAAACTTAACTGAGAGCATGAATGTCTGTTGAGGGACAGAGCACACATTTAAAGACTAACTTTATAAGATGGTTAATGCACAATAATATCTACTCTGAGGTTTCACTTACAGTGGTCAGGGAAGAAGCTCATTAATATAGTGCCACTTCTAGAACACTCAAAAGAGAAAGAGAAAATTTGGAAAGAAACAACTTCTCGCTACTATGTCATATATTTTGACTTACACAGAAGAAGATTCTTCCCCAATTCAGATTCATGCCATTTAATCAGAGGTGACAAAGCACAGAACAGGTACCACGCAGTCTGAAGGAGTAAACGTACATTTCGGGACACAACAGTGTCCTTGGCTTGTCCAGCCTTCTGACTGACATCTACTCATCGGTTAATTATTTTTTTTTAATGATTTTTTCTATGAAGAAGGTCCAAACAACTTTAAGGATGTCTTTTGTTTTTTTCAACTCATAATTCTCCTTCTCAGCTCCTGTCTGTTTTCTTTTTACTTTTGTTTTCATCATTCTGCTGAGCTTCTGTAAGTTTCCAATACTTCCATCTGGGATTACACTTAAATCCTATTTGCCAAATTTTTGGGCTGTTGAAGGCTTTATTAAAAAAAAAAAAGAAAAAGGCATCTGTATGAAGATTTTACTGACTTTTAAAAGAAGAAGCTATTGAAAATGGCTAGATAGAAAATAAAACCAAATCATCTATTTCTTTATGAGAAGAATGCACTCTCACACATACAAACTTTAAAACCAGCAATTTTTACTGGTAATAATTGTCCTCTTTCTTTGTTATCTTAATTATAATCATTCACTTTTAATTTCTTACCAGCTCATCAAAAGTGATAGTATGATTGTGATTATGTAAAATCATAAACCATTTTAATAATCATTTGTACAGAAATTGCAAGGTAAACATTTTTTTCACCTTCCCCATTAATGTCTTGACAAAAAATATTTAAATATAGTTATGAGTTCTTTAGATGTTATTCTGCGACACAATGATTGCAAAGTCATCATATAATAGTAAATAACTTATATTACAATGACAGCAACAGAGATATTTTTTACAAGGGTTATTCTATATCATTCTTGCTCTTTTGTGCCTGTCATGATCTCAGTACCACTCATATATGACACATGGAAGAACCTTTAACTAGGGCAATGAAATATGAAAGGAAGTGTCTACTGGTGTTCAAAATTGAACCAAATATATCTTTACTTCAAGTAGGTATACTTTTAAGTGCCTATGTGGATGCCAGTGCATTGAAAATGCAAGTACTTCTAAAGAAACAAGTGTATTTGATAAAAGTTTAAGCTAGGCTTGTGAGTAAGAAAAGTAGAAAATACTCATGATTCCTTGTAAAGTATATCTGCATTGAGAAAGAATAATAAAGATCAGCAGTCCTTGAACTAGAAGAGATGTGACTGACAAGCGTATATGGCACAGAGCAGCACCTTGAGAGATTAAGTTCAGGTCTAGAAATTATATGGTTTTATTTGAAGAAAATGAACCTGAGCTAAACCATCCTGCTTTTTCTGGGCAGCTATACTACTCATCTATTTATACTACTCACTCCAGCTACAGCTGACTCATTCCAGAGACAGGGGAGGTAAACACATACTAGTTTCTGCATTTCTTTGAGTAGTCCAGGCAGAATCATTTTAGATCACCCTGCACCAGACCTTAGAAAAAATGTTGCGAAGTCTGTTGGATTTCATGGAACTGTATGAAATAGTTGGAAGCTTGCACTGGAATGGTTGCATCCTCTGATTAAGCTTTTTTTTTTTTTTTTCTTCATTATATTGCTGTGGCATACCACGGAAAAGGAACATCTACCCTGCAGGAGTGAAGCAGGGTGTAGCAGAATGCAAATTAAAACCTCAGGCCTGGAGCAGAAGCAGCAACCAGGATCAGCTCCAGGCCTTTTACTTCAGTTCACCAGGACTCAATTCTAAAAATGAAAAGTAGCATAAAAAAAAATAATAAATATTAGTAATA
>JANHFX010028029.1:0-53737 GCA_027560015.1 Chloroceryle amazona
ACGGGCCCTTCCCGCTGCCCTCGGCCGCTCCACGCAGACAGGGTCTGCGGGATGCTGGTCGACTCGTGCGTAAAAATAAGTGGAAAAGACGTGTCCTGCTGCAGTGTTTAAAATACCGAACACAGAACACACACGTACTGCAAGTAAATACGAATAAATGCTGCCATTGCTTGTGAGGCTCGGCGAACAACGAATTCCTTCCAAAAACAAACAGCCTCCCCCCAGATACCCTGGTGGGCTGAACTGGCTGAACAGAGGCATTCCTCAAATGGCTGGCTAGGGCATCCTGGGGTGGGCTATGAAGGTGAATTTACAAGGACGCCTGACCCTGTCCTTACACAAAATTAGTGTGAGAGCTGCTGTTAGCAACTTTGTTAGCTCTGTTTTGCTAAACTCTCCTAATATACATATTTTCTGAGCTGTGATCTAGCAGTATTCCCAGGGGTTCTCCAAGAAAGGAAGTGGAGAATGTTCTTTTCAAAAGCATGAAGTGGGAAAATGTTTAGCACTATTTATAGCTGCACTTAGGCTGTGGAAATCCCAGACATTATAAACTATTTATAGTTATTCTTTGGGTTAAAAGGGTGAAGTCAGAAATCTTATTGAAAAAGTTTCATACACTTTTTATCCATCAGTTACATTAAATGAGACTTTTGAGTGTGGGATGGGGCTAGCTGAGATTGATGAGAACTCAGAGAAATAAGAAACGAGGTAGAACCACTAAATTGGCAAAATGCACACACCATGTTGTGAAAACAGGAAAGGGCTCCTGGATGGGGCCCCGTGGTGGCCAAGGCTGCCCCATAGCACCTGCTGACTTCATCCAGTGCCAAAGTGTGGCTGGGACCTGCATGCTTGCTTTTTAGCTGTGCCTGTTGACAGCAAGTTAACACCTCCCACTGCCAGAGGCTTATTCATACTGCCTCTTAGAGGGAATCCATGCCAGCTGCCACTGTGTTAGAGACCCTGATTTTACCTGTTTTGGTGTACCAAATCTCTTTATGCTTCAAATCCTTGGAAGTCTTCCCACCGTAACCTGTACATCAAACATGAAATCACAGTGATTCATGCTTTCTCATTGCTGTGCTTCACTGATGAAGTTAGTCTGCAAAATCAACTCTGTCTCATTAAAAGTCCTCAAACTCAAACCTCGTAAAGTATTGCTATTATTATAAAAAAATCCCCTATCTTCCAACAGTTTTTACTCTGCCTGAGTAGAATATCTTACTATTAGTATCACTGATAAATGGATTATTTCAAGTACTGAAAGAGGTTTCTTTTTGTGTCTTCAGAAAAATCCACTTTTTGTTCTTTGAATAATGGATTTAAATGTCTCATTTCAAATGAGAGTCATCAATTATTTTTGCTCTAAGCCAAACTCAACTTGGTCCTGCTGTCCTGTTTTCATTGTGACAGTATCACAGGCCTGCCATGGTCTGCAGACCATTATCAGTTTGGAGTCAGCCAGGGCAGCAGACCCCAGCTTGCTACAGGTCTATCTCATACCAGAAATGCCATGCTCATTAGAAAGGGGTAAGTTGCTAAGGAGGGAACCTCCTGCTCAGGGTCCTCTTCTTGCTCAGGTGACTTGTCCTTCTCCTGCAGACTGCCTTCCTGTTTATTGTCACCACCCTACATTTGCCAGGCTGAGTATAAATTTGTATACTTTATATTGGCATTGGTTTTTCTATGTCATTAAATCCATTTTCATTTTAACCCATGGGTCTTCTCTCCTTTTCCTGATTCCCCATTTCTGCTGCGGAGGGGTCATCAGCTGATAGAGCAACTGCTGTAGTTTAGCCCTGGTTACAGGCTAAAAATAGGCACTGTGTAGTGCTGAAATTTGTGCAAGCATCTCTAAACCCTTTATATCACTTTCGGTTTGTCATGGTTTTAGGGTCAGCAAAGAGCTGCCGCATGGGGATGCCACTAATGAGGTAGGTGATAACCTCTTACTTAAAATGGATTTTGGCTTACTAGTGCTCTTGTAGGTCCTTCCAGCCTTTGGGAGAAGCACGTTTGTACTCTGTGCCTAGGCTGTATTATCTTGGGCCTGCAATCTCTGTGAATAGGGTAGATACGTGCATATGCAAACTACCTGCCTGTTCTTCTGTTATCTTACCCTACTTCCCTCAAATTGGTTGTATTTCTGTAGCGACCCACAGAGGAGTGGACAAAGAGGTTTCTCAGGTAAAAAGATACACTTTGAAGTAAGACACACTTTTTTCTCCCAACCTCTCCCTTCAGGTGTAGCAGGTTTCACAAATGACATTGCAATTACATGCTGATGTTTGTGAAAAACAATTCCCCTGGGTCAGACCTCAAGACTTTGCTGTGGAAAGAAGAAAGCCATCAGAGCTTGACTTGATGCATTCATGGTTTTACTACTCTTCATGGTATAAAGGGTTGATGACCAAATTTGGGGTAGAGTTGGTTTGACAAAGTCAACACCCAATTTAGGAGCAGCTTGTGTTAGGTTATAACCAGTGTTTTGATAAATTCATAAATCCTTTTATTAACATCACCATGATTTTCTCAATGTTTCAGCAACCTCCTGCTGAAGTTAAAGAAAAGACAGATGTAAAATGCTGCAGACAAACCTGTGTTTTAACAGGCAGACCTACCAGATGGTGTCTTTTATTGGCAATAATGCAGTGATCTACAGCCTTATGAGCGTCCATATGTATATTATTTGAGTATTTGCTAAGACAATGCTGGGTGTTTTTAAAGGGTATTTTCAAACTGATTTCTCCTACTGTATTGTGACCCCTTTATATTCCAAACATCAAATTCATTGAGAGCTGAGCTCATTTTCTTTCCCCAAAAAATAGAAAAATGTTTTACAGAAACATATTTTAAAAATGGGATGGAAAATACATAATTTGTCCCTAAACCAGACCACCAGACTGTTTTTGCAGGAGCAGTGGACTGGCAGAGCCTGTGCTCATACAGCTCAACTGTTGACCATTCTCCTTAAGGACAACCCAGGCAATGGCCAAGAATGAAGCATCTCTGACACTCTCTGGTGCAGCAGAAATAAATTATGGAGGGAAGTAATCTCACTAGTTTCTTTTGGAATTTTCTAACTTGCAAAATTTAGCTATTGTTTTTCAGGTATTCGGTTATGTGAATCATGGGCAGTAACAATGGGTTAGAAAACACTTGTGAAGAGGCAGATATTAGTGCTTTACTTGTGCAGGTCATACAAAAAAGCGTAGCTCTGCCAAGTATGCATACTGATATTCTGCAGAAAGAGTTTCTGAAGTCCGTAAATATAACTGTATTCAGTAGCTCATTGTACAAGTTATCTCGATGTCAAACCCACAGTGAAACAGTGTCTTATGTCACTACCAGTAATAGCAATGCAGGAGCAGAGGTGTTGAGTTTAGATGTCAGCCATGACCTGAAGCTCTTAGCATTTTCCCACACTCGATTTACACATCCAGTGTTCCTGAGAGACCCCTGTATTTGTACTTTCCTAAGTATCACTTGGGATTTTACATCTGTACACATCTTTTCTCTGCATTGGAAGTTGAACGTCTGCAGTTGGAAGGTGGATTAAGAATATATATTCTGTCTTATTCATCTTAGTGGATTGATAGTTTTACAGAATCCAGCTACTAAGATAGAGTTGGAAAAAAAGATAAGACCACTGATATGAGTAAATTGTATTAGTTACCACAGAGCAAAGCACTTGTTCCTGATTTGCAAAAAGCAAAGATTTTTCTTAACTCAGTAACTGAAGCTAATTCTGCCAAAAATACAAAAGCAAGAAGTTGTCAAGTTGAGGGCAATTGTGGCTTCACTAATTTATTGATAAGTTCAAACATTTCCACTGTCTAAAGGTACCTGGTACACTATTCTTTGTTTTGCTGGAAAGAATTCTGATATTATTCAGAATTCTGCTGGCGTCACATCTGGAATATTGTGTCCAGTTCTGGGCCCCTCAGTTCAAGAAAGACAGGGAACTGCTTGAAAGAGTCCAGCACAGAGCCACAAAGATGATCAAGGGAGTGGAGCATCTCCCGTATGAGGAAAGGCTGAGGGAGCTGGGTCTCTTTAGCTTGGAGAAGAGGAGATTGAGGGGTGACCTCATTAATGACCTCATATGTAAAGAGTGAGTGGCAGGAGGATGGAGCCAGGCTCTTCTGAGTCTCAACCAATGATAGGACAAGGGGCAATGGGTGCAAGGTGGGACATAGGAGGTTCCACATAAATATAAGAAAAAACTTCTTCACTGTGAGGGTGACAGAACACTGTAACGGGCTGCCCAGAGAGGTTGTGGGGTCTCCTTCTCTGAAGGCATTCAAAACCCTCCTGGACACATTCCTGTGTGACCTGATCTAGGTGATCCTGCTCCAGCAGGTGGATTGGACTAGATGATCTTTTGAGGTCCTTCCAGTCCCTAATATTCTGAGACTCTGTGATTATTTTAGATATAAGGAGTAGTATTAATCAGTAGCTACCATTAGCTACTAAAAAAATAACTCCAGAGGGGAAAAAGGTATAATTATTTCAAATACTGAATGATTCCTAGCCATTACTAGGACTAACTAAGAAGCAATGTACACAAGAAAACTCTTCTTTCCAAAGCTGATTCATTAGGGGTGCAATACCACGATCTGTAGCACTCAGTCTGAGCGCTTGGCAGTAGAGGCTCAGCTATAAGGAATGTGCTTCCAGTGATCAGCAACAAATTAAGAAAGCACCCAATATTGATTTCTCAGTCAGAGGCATCTCTTTTGTACTGCAGGACTGTGCTGTGCCCAGCCTGCCACCTGCCGTGGAATGGTTTACACTATGGGTAAGTTTGGGCAGCTCCTGTAAAAAGATGTTTCTCAAATCAGCCGCCACAAAGAACAGCATTGCAGAAGGTGCTGCGGCACATCACTGCTGAACTAGGCTGCTGTTTGCTTCTCAGCATGGTGAGAGCAATATGCAATTTTCAGGTTTCCCTGGGACAGCTGTAGTTGGCAGCAGCAGCAGCACAGATCTTTTCTGGTTACAGATATGGAGGTGTTTGGAAACTGTGCCAGGAGCCTTTGTAAGTGAGCAAGCTTTCCTACTCACCGTGTGCCACAAAGAACAGCTCATGGCATCTGTGCCAGCAGAGTTAGTGTAGGCAGAGCTGACTACTTTCCTGTGGTTACATATCCATTTCATAGTCTCTAGTCCATGAAGAGTGACAGGTTTGTGCTGCTGATATGGGAAGGCATGGTCTTGCAGCAGTGTAGGAAGAACTTAAAAAATGTGAAAGCACCCCTTACTTGGTACAGTAATGATGGGACCAGAAGTGTGGATTTACAAGATTATTTGGATGCTGACTTCAACCTCCAGTCTTGGAAAGATGATGGTGAGGTAGTATGGTATTCATAAGAAGCAAAACAAACTATTTCAGGGAGACAATCACAAATGAGTCCACAGCTGTCTTAGCTTCCTTGTCATAGCCCTGTCATAGCCACTGATGCAACACTGCTGCCCTGACCAAATGTAATGGTTCACGATCATGAAGGACATTGTCTCTGCAGTATTGGAAACTACTGTAGATTATCATATCCATCACTTCTAACTAGTTTTGCAAGGTGCATAATATTTTGTATAACTTCTGCCTGGCAGCAAAAAAAGCCAGAAAGCACCTGGAACTGGTCCCATCAAGATCAAGGGAGTCACCATACCATTCAGCAGAGTTGTCCAGCCTCCAACAGTTCCTAACTCAGGAACTTCCTGACCCAGAATATTTTTTTTTGAATGTGATCAGTTGTTTTTAAACCCATATAAGCTTTTAACATCCACTAAGTTCCATAGCTTGATTACATTTTGTGTGAAGAGCAATGTCACCCTCTCAGCCACCTCTTTTTCCAGGCTGAAGAAGCCCTGTCTATACAATCATTTCTCATATGGAAATCACTTTGTAGGTTTGACTTTGCTGCCCCTCTTGAAGCCTTTTCAACAAGTACTATATCTGGTACTGTATCTGTTTAGATACAGGGAGATCAGAACTGCACACCTGCGTGCCTGGAAATGCAAAGGAAGGTGCTGCTAGTCTGTCAGGAAATAAAGAACATTTCTTGAATTTTTGGGTTTCTTGTACCTTTAGCTCTCTACTTTAGCAGGAAGCTTTCAGAGATGCACACCTTTCCATTAATGATATAATCTCCTAGAAAATTTCAGTTGGATATTCAGACAACCTTTATTAGGAGTCTTCCTGCTTTTGCTGTCTTCATGTTCACCTGGGCTTCTAATTTAGATACTCTCAATGACATGTCAGACAGCAAAGTAGTTGGTATGAGTAACCCTCATAAGGGCATTTAGAGAACTGAAGACTTAGGTACAAAGCCCTTGTTAGTCCGGGCAGATTGAAATTCTTATCTCCCATGAGACTTGTATAGCTTCGTAGGTTGTGTGTGGCTCACCACTTTTCCTCTAGGTACAGAAAAGAGGGGGGGGCAAGAGAAGACAAAGTATAGGAGGAGAAAAGGCCAGATAAAGCCAGGGAAAAGTGAATCTCAAGTTGGATCATTGTATAACTCCAGATTATTTTATCTGCACTTCATGCCCTCTAATTGCTTTTATATGGGTCATCAAAATATGTTCAATGTCCCTGCACTTTTGAAGGACATTCTTCTCTTTGTCAACTAGGATACTGAATGTAGCTGGGAATAAAATAACAGTGTTGATTCCCAGACTAGAGAACTCTGCTTTTAGCGTCAATTTTTTTATTCAAGCCTGTGTTGCCTGGGCAATGTCAGGGAAAATATAAATTCTCTTCTGTAGGAGGAAATGCTCTGCCTCCAAACTTCTAAAATGCTTATCTTTGTGTACAGCTCAAATATAATGAAGCTTGCATCCAAAAAAAGTGTATTCCCAAGTCAGCATTTCAAGTGGGTGTGAATTTCAAGTTATTCAGAAATACTCAGACATCAGTGCGAGGGGAGGAGGAGCACCAGATTTCTTTAAGTACACATTAAAAGTGGCAGGGGGACCAGTCGGGCTCTTCAGAGAGGTCAAGTATCTGCAAGCCTGTAGTACTGTTTCCAAGTGCCTTGATTTTTGTATGAATTGACACATTAGGCGATAATCAGAGCAGGTTATATTTGTTGGTTACTTGAACTAAAACCTTTCCTCTCCCCACAGATATTAAAATCAGAACCCCTGGGTTTGCTCAACTTATCATTTGAAGAGTATAACAGAGAATTTTGGATGTTGGTTTAGTTTTACCCATGTGTTGCACAAAACATCTAAAGTCATGCCATCCTCTGTACTGCATACATACAGTTCATCTTGGCTTTAGGCTTATCTCTAGGTGCCTGACACTACTTAGCAAAACTTACCCTGACTGAACATGTTTGTGAGTGAATGAGCTGGAATTCTTCTCTCCAGAGCAGAAAATCAGAAAAGAGCTTTTTTTTATACTTCTCCCCATACTTGTAGCTAAGTCAACAACGATCTAAAGAAAAAAACATAGCATTACTCAAGTTGAAAGAAACCCTGAAAAGTGATTTTAGGCCCAAGAACATCATGTGTTGCATACAGTTTATACATTCTTTCTGGGATAACATGTTACAGTATTTACCATTTGTTCAAAATAGGCACAGGGCTGTGCAAAGTACATATCTTGTGCCTTACCTTAATATGAGGAGTACCTCTTCTGATTCGACCCTTACATTTTTATGACAAGGTAGAGTCCAATGGTCCAAAGCAGTTGTCCACTCAGAAACATCAATGTGCTGGAGAGCTTCCTTCGGGAACATGTGAAGGATGCAGAAAAAACAGAGGGCTGGAATAGATGGAGGACAGTCACATCATCTAAATACAGCACCAAATACACAGTTCTTGACCCATCAGCAGCTTACAGTATAGCTTTCTACCTGCCTAGCCCTAACCAGGTAATTAAGGTGTATAACAAGTGGTAAAGAAGTGGAGGGCTTTGAAGTAGGATATGGAGAGGATGGACTGCACAGTGGATTTCTACAGTAACTTGTGAAAAGGAAGTCTGAAAAGAGAATCATAAAAATGTTTATTAACTGTCCCATTATCTGCTCCCAAGACTTGATGCTTATGGCTGCTATGCTTTAATGAAACAGAAGTGAGAATCAAAAAGTAGGTACATGTCAGATCTGATGGGGAAGGTGGGACTACAGTGATGAGAGCTTGGAAGAGAAAGGAAGGTTTTGTTTGAACTGGAAGGATGAAACAATTGGTGACTAAAATAGGGAAGATGGCCAAGAACTGCACAAATAGGAATAGGAACAGGAGTTTGAGGGATGAGAGGAATTGATATTGCAAGTGTTGACTGAGGGAAAGATAACAGCAGCCAAGATGAAAACTATAATTCTGGGTTTGGACAGCAGTTCTGGCAGAGAAGGAATGACACATCTTGCAGTTTCTCTTAAAACAGACTGACCACATTTTGTGACCTTGATTGACAAAAGACTAAGGAATCTAAAGGCATGATACAAGAAATATTTATTTTTGAAGAATACAAAGGAAGAAAAGATGATGCCCAGTCACTGTGTAACATAAAAGTTGTACTGCTGCTTGATTTGAAAGGATTTGCTTGTTTCTGTTCCTCTGCAGACAGTACCCCACTGCCTAGCAGAAGGTCTGAGATACCCTTATCAAGGAAGATTTTCCATCTTTCACAAGGCTGTTTCATCCTTCCTTACACCATGCTCCAGGATGCATTCTTTTGATTTTTGTGTGTAAATATCGTGCATTTTAACTTGGACATGAGATTATCCCTGTAACAGTTCTCAATTATAAAGCTATCTCCTCCTGTGATTTTTTTTAAAAGAAGTTTATATCTCTTTAATTATCCAAAGTTTTGAAAAGCATATTCTTAAGAGAGACCTATGTACTGCAGAAAGTAACTACTCACATAAGAGTTTCCAGGTTTCAGCTTCAGCTGCTTTGGCAGTTATTAAAAGAACATGTCACAGCAATAGTACTGTGAAAACACCTCCCCCTGCACACTCCTCCCTAAAGACCTAGTTTTTTCTCTTAAGTCCTAAATGTATAGTTCCATAAAAACTGTCATGAAGGAGGGAATCCCAAACCTGCCTGGACCAGTATTTCATCACTTCACATATAGCTGCACCTTTTTGTTTGTTTGTTTGTGTTTTTGTTGTTTGGTTTGTTTTTAAATATCCAAGAACAGCATGAAAGACTTTGTGGGCACTGATAAATCTCCTTAGGAAATAAACCACCCTGAGGTAGTTTTGTCTCTAGTGATAGTTCAGGTGCTTTCCAGACAACAGAAGCTACTAGGCAAACAGCACCAGCTGGCATGAAGTCATATTCAGGCTCAGCTAACATGACCTCGGGATTCCCAGGGGCAGGGAAGGTGTGGAGCTGTCCGCAGACTATGAGGGCTGTGCCTCCAGCCATATTCCACGAATCACCCTCTGAAGGATGCTGACTTTGGCAGCTCAAGCAAGCTTGCAGTCCTACATTACACCTTACTGCTACATAGCAACACCTCAGCCCTGTGCAGGAGTTTGAGACACTCCTGGGTACTTAGGGGGTTGTTTCATATCTGTATCAACAGAAGAAAACCTCTGCTTTGCCAGCTCCCAGCAAAAGCTCTTAGCAGACACCTGTGCTGATAACTGCCACACCAGCTGTTATCTGTTTACTCCTGGCAGTTTTAAAGCACCTTATTGTCAGCTGCTACGTGATGCTATAGTAAAGGTGATGCTCTTCCAGAGCCCACTATTTGGTCATGTCATGCAAAGAGCTCATCCTAAACTATGTCAATAAAAGGACATCAGAAATAAATCTCTGCTTAATGCAATAGGACTACATCCATTTGTTTTTCTGTTATTAGATCTGTCGTTAAAGGAGTCAGTGCTGGCACAGACACAGGCTTTTTTGTGCTTTCCTATTTTCATTCTGAGCAAATATTCTTTTTTTTTTTTTAATTTATTGTATTTCTTCTTCTGGGGTTGCATGTTGCTCTTGAGGAAAAAAAATAGTTTAGTCAGCTTTCTAGTAATTGTTCCTGGGATACCTCCATTTATGCTTTAAAAGTGTTAGAAACACAGCTCCACGGGGCCACAGTTCCTGCTCAGACATATTGGGGTAAAGTACCTTTTCCTTACAGTCCCTAAGCTGATTATAGCATTTTCCAGCTTCCTGTCAGCAGCATTCCCAGTGCAGAATGTGCTGATCCCATTTTGCCACATAATGCCATCATGCCTAAATTATGTTCTATACAGATCAATTAAGATAACACAAGTTTATTATAATGGAATTATAAACAGAAAATCAAGTGATGCAATAGTTTTTACTTATTTTTTTTAAAAAAAAGTAATCTCCAAAAAGTTGCCTATATTTGAGTCAGGAAAATATAGAGAAATGTAAAACCAGCTCAGCAAATCTGTAGTTTAATAAGCCAATACCAAATGGCTCATATGCTGGTGAATATTTAGAGACTTTTCACTCACTAGATACACGCACCTCAAATGCACTTGCAATCTAAAACTGATTACAAAAGCAGAGGAAGGGGAAAGAGAGATTTAAGATCCACCTACTTTATGAGTTTCTGGCAGTCTTGCGTTCAAACACATCCTTAGTGAATCTTACATTATTAGTTACTGTAACTATATAAAAAAAGTTTAGATCCTAATTTATTTTTACGAATCTACTGTTTGAAGAGGACACCAATTTTGCTACCCTTCTTATACAACTTAAGCAACTCATTCTTCAAAACTATGCCTGTGTTTGTCCTCAGTATTTCTGCATTTGCCAATGTGAGTCCTCAGTAAATGATGCAAAGTGTGGTAAAACCTCTTCTTATCACTGAAGAGGAGAGCTGGGGGATATTGGTGGTGTGTGCATCTGAGTGATATCACCTATACCACCAATGCAAGTTAAAGGAGTTAAAATAGGACCTGTGCTGGGAGTTAAACTACTTTTAAAAATTAACTCAGCATGGATCTCAGGAAGTAATAATACTTATTTTGGCTTTTTAATTTATTTTAGTTTAAACAGACTCCTAATCAAATTAAGTTAATTTAGAAAGATCTGTAATCATGCTAATGTGATTTTGGTAGAGACAGCCTTTAGCAGGGGTGCAGGAGCTCTCTGGGAAGGAGAAACAGCAGTCAAGCTAAATCATTTTCACAGACAAATGGCAAAACTTTCATGCAGGTTAAAAACCAATGTTTCCTTTTTACTTCCCGTACAGCATGCTACTCTGGATTTAATTCTACCCTCTCCTGTATTCACTATGTACAATTACAGCATCAGTCAGTATGGACAGAAGCACTCTTACTGCCCATAATGTAAGACCAAAATTAGCCATTTGATTTCCTGCTGCTTATATTTACCTATGTACTACAGATTTTGCAAGAATAGCCAATAGATCGGTATTTCTATCAAACCATACAACTTAAGATGAAATTATCTAAAGTGACTGATGGTTTTATCTGGAACATTCTAATTAAGGAAAAAAAAAAGTATATTAGACTTTTTATTGTCAAGTCCGTTACAGATGTGACTAATAGAGAGCAGTAGGTTGATCCAGAATTTACAATTTAAATAGCTGAGATTAATCTGAAGATTTGTGAGAAAGCTGATTTAGAATGTTATATTGTATAAATTAATAGTGACAGATTTTTATGGGTAGTACACTTAGGAAATGACTACAAAATAAGCTACGAGGTTGTAAAGTCCGAAGTTAAGCACTACAATCCAAACAAATTATCTTGTTATTTACTGGGAACCATATGTTCACATGTTGCAACATATTTAAGTATTTATATTTTAGTCTATATTAGTTGGCAACTAGAATTTTAATAAAGGGGCTCATAAGGTCCAGGGTGAAGAGTGATACCGTGTTACCAGTGTTTTGCAGTAAGTAGCAGTTTCCATTATAAACAGTACAATTTATAGACAGACCTGATTATCAACTTTTGTATAAAACACACTTTTCATGGCTAACATGCTGTTGAAACTGAGGATGTCAGGAAACTAAGCAAGGAAAACCCCTCAATAAATTATATTTTCTAGTTTATATATTAAAACCAGCTACATATCACTTAGATACTTAAATATGAGATCTTGACCTTTTGAGTTACAGGTGCTCAATATTTTTGAAAATAAAGTCAGTTTATTTTTCCCTAAAATAATAATAACTTGGAGCTTTTCCATTAAGAAGTACATTTAACATTTTACAGAGCAACTATACAGATGCCATGTGTGCTGAATCAGCTTGCCACCCAGATACTGCTTAACTGTTTTGAAGAAAATATTTGTATAATCCTCAAGTTTACAGAAATTGTACATCCAAATCACTTAAACCCCCAAGAAGTTAGAACAATGCAATAGAATGTCATCATTTATAAACTGTTGTACCTTGATTGTTCCGTAAATTAACTTGAAATAATTATTTTTAGTACAGGGTTTCCATTTTCTTGCACTGACAGTACTCTGAGGGGAGCAGTGAGTTTGGAAGGTTTGAGTTATGAGCTACCATTAAGTTAATTGCTACTACATGATTCTCTATGATGATGATACATCATTTTGAAGGACCTTGCAAATATTTAAAGGAGATTGTACATTTATATATAAACAAGTGTTGCACAGCAGACTTTACATACAAATCTCATTTTCCACCTGCTAAAAGTAAAACCACAGACAGAAGAGGAATTAAAAATTTCATACATTTTTCAAGCATACCTAAGGGATTTAATGATATGTTCAATTTTCAACAGATTTTAGCACATGAATGATGTGCTGCCTTAATTCATTTGACTCAGGATCAGCAATTGTTTATGGCCACAGCCAGATGTAAGGTAGACACAGTTTGAAATCCAATTAAAGGTATTGAAATAAAGTAATACCTTAACTATGCATCTGGGCATAATTACTGAGTTTCAATTACTTTTGAAGACTCAGTTTAGAATTGCAAGTTTACACCAGCAGGTGTGAGCATGATGGGCAACCTTATCCTTTTACCAGAGAAATAGAATTAGTAATGGTCATGAAGATGTGTTAACATGGACCTTCAGATGTCTGCAGAGGCACTGAGACTAGAGGAGCCTACAGGATACACGTATCTGCATTGTTAGCAGAGCTCCTGCTGACTACACCAGATGTAGCTCATGCACCCTCACCCACACCGAATGCACATCTTTTAACTGCACTGTAACATGACCAACTTCACTGAGAGATTAGAAAATATCTTTCCACTTCCTCCCTGTGAATAATGATTCATTCAACTTTTAGGTCCAAAGGTCTTCAACAAATAAATAAAAGCAAGATGGTTTTTATTAGGGAAGTGCTTCATTAGAAAAACCTAAAGTTTTCACAAGATGAACACTTATACAAGTAATAAAAATGCAGAAAACATTTCCTTGTATTTATAAATATGCATTTGAATTTTCTTAGAAATTTATTCACAGCTTATTTTTTTTGTTGAATCCAAACTAGGCTTGTTTCCTTACAACCATATGGAAGCTGTTGAGTTAGCTCACAGCTGAAAAATGTAGTTTTCCATGGGACATATTGTATGGTGAGTGATGGAATCTAAAAGAAATAAAAAAAGCAGGATTATTTAAGATAAAAATGCAAAAGAGATTATAAAGCAACAATGTATTTCAGAGCAATATCTGATAAACAGTTTGGTGGAGCTGAGAACTCAGAAAATATAAGCAAACTATGAAATGATAATGCTGCAAGCATTTCCCATTTACTTTTTTTAAAAGTGCAGCATTATCTACCTATATGCTTTCTATTATGGTCAGACTTGAATGAATTAATTGGCAGTTCTCTGGTATTAAGAACAGAAAGCAGATAGCCACAAGCCAACTGTATTGCCACAGTGAAGTGTCAAAGACTGATACAACTTCAGATCTGATTTATTTGATTAAGATGGCAATTTGTAGGTGACACTATTCATACTATTATGTAAGCAGTTGCTGAGAAAGGGGCTGAACTTCAAAGACCTCTATACTTTCTTTAAAGTATCATAGAGAAAGTTGTTGTTTTTTTTTTTCTGTGTTTTGATGATTCCATTAGAATCCATAAGATGGAGCTTGCATAACCGTGCCTCGTGAGCAGGACATAGTAAATGTAAACACACTGTCAGACTGCAGAAGAGAACTGGGAAATTTGTAAAGGGCACAAAGAATTCAGAGTCCTTTTTCATTAGCAGCCAGATATACAACTCCTTCAGCCCACTGAGCATGGCCTGTCCAGGCTGCAGATAGCTCATGAGGTACTGGCTCTGGGGTGAAGCTGAACTCCATGAGCCCAGTAAAAGAGTGGGACATGCCACATGAGTTGCATGCCACTTTAGATCGGGAATTTATGACTGGAGCACTAGTATGTGAAACTTTTGTGTTTCATTTACTACATCATACGTTAGTTGTGAACAAACCTTTATCTTCCTAATCTGGTCACTTATTTTTATCTACACTTGTTCTTTAAGTCTTCTTTGAAGCCAGAGAAAGGCACAATGAACAATGCCACCTTCTTACGCCTCTCTCTCAACTCTTCACAATTCTGTCTTACACTTTAAGAAAGCATCAAGTAACATTCTCATTTTGATTAGTATTTTACCCTTATGGCTCACTTTTCCTTTCTTCTTTAGTGGTATTTTCTTTCAAGTTTTAAAGTCTTTATGATCTGATAGCATTAATGGTCAAGAAATTAGGATTTGCTTGGGTAGTCTGAGGTAGCATCAATTCATGTAGTATATTTATTGCTAGAATCTGAGTGAGGCATTATCTAGAGGAGTTTGACATAGTGTATGACAAAAATGTAATCATATTTTTTCTAGTAAGCATAAGGTACCTTTTTGGAAAATACTCTTATCTTGATTGAAAAAGAGATACAGACTGGAAGCTGTGAATCCTACATAGATTATCAAAAAGTTTTCTTTGAGGGTGAGGATATTGCAATTTTACATCTGATTTTCTGCAAACAGATAACTGTTGGAACTGTGGTGTTCACAATAGAAAAGTCATGGACTAACAACTTCCAGAAACTTAGTAGCAGGTTTTAAAAAGCAACTTTTTGCAAGTGAAGAAGATACTGCAGAATTGTGTTTCAGATGTACAGTATGTAATTCAAGACAGATTATCACAGGGTGCCAGCTACAATATTTCAGTAGTGCTATGCCAATTTATACCAGTTAAAACTCTTTCTTACTACATCTAAAATTGAAATACATGCTGTTTTAAAAAAGCAATTATCCCATGGGGGTTTCCTCAGAATTTAGTTTGCTCCAAATGAAATAATCATATGAAAGATAAATTTGAAAGCCTTTGGATGAAGTTTGTTCTTGGTAAAACTACAATGATGAATACTGGCACCATCATAAAGCAGTCTTAGCTGTAAAAGGAAGTCCCCACCATGGAGAGAACCTTCCTGAAAACCTAACTGTATCACTCTGATCCATTTTATTCCCTCCATAACCTCAGTTTAGTAAGTATTTACAGTCATTTTTTGAATACACATTCCACAATATTTTATATGAGTTGAAATTTAGTGTCTTACATAATATCCATTTTTCTGATAAACATTTTATTTCCTGGTACTTCTTTCCTGTTTTTTTTCCAATACAGATTTTTGCTTGATGTAAGGCTTTACATATTTTCCCTCCAGACAGCCGTATAAGTTCAATTAGTTTCTTGCAAAGTGGCTGACTGGTAGGAGATACAAACATGACAGGTTGGTTTGAAAAGAGATTCTGCTGGTATTTTCCTGTTGATAGGTGACACTGAAGTCTGCAGATCTGTATTTAAGGGGGCAAAGAAATTAATTAGCCATTGTGCTGCACTTCCACCCAAAGTAAAACTAATCCTTGTCTTTTTAAATTAATAAAAACATAAAATCATAGAATCATAGAATCACAGAATGGTAGGGGTTGGAAGGGACCTCTGGAGATCATTGAGTGCTACCCTCCTGCCAGGGCAGGAACCTCCAGGGCAGGCCACACAGGAACAGGTCCAGACCGGTCTTGAAAGCCTCCAGAGAAGACTCCACAACCTCCCTGGGCAGCCTGTTCCAAGGCTCTGTCACCTTCACAGTAAAGAAGGTTCTCCTCATATTGAGGTAGAACTTCCTATGTTCATAAATTCCTATGTTCAGTAATTCAGAAAAAAGAATTCTATACATGAGTATGAATTTTTTCAGGTGTATCAGAAGCTCTTGGCTAAACTATACAAAAAATTTGCTCTACTTGATACATACAATTCCCAGACCAGAGATGACAGTATTTTGTTATAGGTTGGAAGGTTTTCCTATAAAACTTCCTAAAGCACTTGACCGTATTATTTTTCACCATAATCTTAAATTCATACATTTATGACCCTTGCCATTACACAGAAATATTAAAGGCTATTATAAATAAATATAGTGTTGCAGCACATACACAAACTGTGAAAGCCTTTACAAGATAACAGTTTGTATCAGCGAGCTTTATAAGCATACATAATTCAGTTAAACTACTTTAGGACCACTTTTCCTCTTCTTTTTTTGTATATACCAGGAGGACAGTGGTTCAGCAATTAAAGCTATCTCCTTTAGCTGTAACGTGCATAAAAGCAGTGCATACAAGTGTACACACTTTAGTACACAGTATCAAGCTTTCACACTAATATTAAAAAAAAAGCATGCTTGCATTTCTTAGAGCAAGGTTGCCACTGACCTGCCAAATTAATGTATGTAACATATCTGATTTTGTATCTCTTGTCAATGTTTGGAAAATTTATAATGAGACTGGAATTAATAGTAAGATGAGAACAAAAAGAAATGTTTTGTATTATGTGATGCTTGGAATTTTTCATACAGATGATCAACATGAGCACATTACATAGCTTAAAGGTCACTCTGTATATAACTGGTTTATATGAGACCTCTGAAAGTGAAACTCTAGTCAGTGAGGAGGTATAACTGCAACACTGGCACAAATTACCTGTTGAGTGAATTCCTTCTTCCAGTCCTGGCACAAAACTGCTGTGAAACCATAGGCCTTTAAGAATTTAATGCAGTAATATATGTGCTTGGTAAATATGCAGCCAAAGGAAGAGTCTTCCCCTGGTTTACAGGGGTTTATAAAGCTAAACAGTTCCATGGCATGTTCACAGACCTCCCTATAAAAGTCAAAGTGAATTACTTTAGCACTTCTGATCAATTAGCTAGGTGAAGCACCTGCAAAGTGTGAAGCTCGTGCTAATGTAAGGCTTTGTAGCTTAGTGGTTCTGTGCCACTGTTCCTCTGTTATTCTTGGACAAATCAATCCCAGTCTGAATTTTGAGACCTCATCCATCAATAAAGAATTCAGCATTAGCTGATTGTTAATTCATTTGCTGCTGTCCTGAGAATAAAATTAAGTTGATTCTTTGCATTCTGAATTCAGACAGTGACTGCTATGGATGCAGCAGGCCAAAAAGACTCAAGCACAATCCAAGAAATAACCTTTATTTTCTCGTCTTCCATGAATTTAGGTTTATGAATGACTTGGGACCTAATCTTGTCTCATGGAAGTCAATAGCTGCTAAATAAGTAATGATCACAGTATCAAAGCAGAGTTATATTGCACATTTTTGGAGGATGCAATCTCACTGAATATATTTGATAGCCCTTCTTGTAGTAATTTGGCACCTGATACTTTACTTATGTGTAGAAGATCTAGTTTTGGACTCAGTAGAGTACTGTCTACCTCCACCTGAGCAGAATGCTGTCCTATGAATATCTGTCTGCTGGGCATCTTGATGTCATAAAACCAGAAAACTCATCATTGTACAGTTTTAATATATGGTATCAGATTTGGAATTCACTAAGAGTACCACTTGCTGATGGGTCTTATGAGGCTTAGAGGCCACGATCAGTGTCTTAAAATTGGACTAGCTCAAGAACATAAACCACTTTGCATCTCTGATGTATGGATTAGTGTAATGATTTTGGTGTTACTAGGACTACAATAATTTGTTTTAATGAATTAAAACCAGCACAATTGTGAAATTACAAAAGTGCTTGTGGTAAGCATGGTCAACAAATGCACTGCAGAGAAAAATAAGAATCTCTTCACAACAGCCTGAGAACGGCCTCATGATAGATGCAAAACCATCTTAGCTGATCTGACACAGAGCTCTCTGGAGTTGCTTATTGGAACAAATCACATGCAACTGATAGAAGAAAGGCAATTACCCAGAGAATTTAATGCTAGTTTATCTGAAGTAAATTGGATTTATCAAAAAAAGACAAAAGTTACACTGGTTTTGTCAGCTTGGAACTCTAAAACTTTGAAGATGAAAATTATTAGGATTGAGAAGCTGTTATCTTATAAATGCAATAGGACTTCTGTTAGAAGACACAAGATATAAGTTGTTGCAATGTGCTGTTGCACATATTTTAGGGAATATGATGTAAAAGAGCTAAGTGTATTCCCACTTCCTCAAACATATCCCCTGGAATGATTTATTTGCTGCCACTCTAATGAAAACTCATTTATAAATATGATACATCTTCCTATAGAAAGAACTGTTGGATTAAATTAATATTAAAAGGAAATGTGTACACAACTAATTATCAAATCAGGAAACCCAAACTTTAGGGACCCAACAGCACTATTCTATACATTTAGTAGATATTAAGAGAAGCCAGGACAGTGAACCGCTGACATGCTATAAAGAGGATTTTCTTAAAACTGCCTTTAAGATTCCAGCTGTGTGCATTATCAGTGCATTTGAGAGGAGGACAGGGTAAGAGTACATCTTGGTGGTAGGAAAGATTCAGTATGGAACATCATCTTTATGTTTCCTTCATCTGGCTCACCACCACCACAGCTTTCCTGACAGCCTGTGCTTGGATTTGCTCAAGCACACTGGGTCCATGCACAAGTCTTAGAGATAGGGAAAAAATCATAACATTTATGTTGAGAGCTCAGAGAGTAGTTCGAAAGGTTAACTTTGCTTTCTGGCCCACTAACCTGAAAGAAGCACCACTAGCCAGTTGCTGGAAAGGCAGCTAGCTGACCACACAACGTTTGGCAGTGGGATGAGAGGGCACAGTCTTGCTCTTACCCCTGAATTGACTCAGCTGCCTTTGCAACATCAAAGCCTCCACAGCACTCCAGGGGTGCTCCCAGCCCTTTGAAACCATACACATTTTGTGTAAGCTTTTACAAATAAATAAATAATTCATCAGCAGAGATGAAGCCTGGGAAAATATCAGACCCCAAAAGTCACTATTTCCACAAATTGTGTATGTATCAGTTGATAGATACTGTTAGAATTGTGTTGGCCTGTATTACAACAGACAGCACCAATTTTCCTGTATAATTATATTCGTTAGCAGATGGACAGAAAACTAAAATGTTATAAAAGCCTCTATTTACTCTTTGTTGGTAAGATCCTAATTGTTTAATCTCATTGTTTCACTAGCTGGATGAATGGCAGGAAGATGTCTCTTATACATATGCATTTCTCATAAATGTATCATTAATGTAGATGTTTGTTTGAACCTAAATTTTGAAAGGAGAAAAAAAAGTCACTCTTGACAGAAGGGAAATTTAAGGACAATGTATGATTTTCATTCCTCGCAAGCTAAGAGACCATGTATTATAAAAACTCCCAAACTTTGCAGCTTTGCCTAGAACTTTAGGAAAATAGCTCCTGCTGGGTGTGGTACAGGAACAAATGCAAAACCCCAGAAAAGTCCACATATGTGATCGTTTAATGAGTCTCAGGAGATAGCCATCAAGTCCCACAGAGGTCTTATCTCTGAAGTGATACCTGAATTTGTGCAAAATGTAAGAAAATAATTCTTGATGTACTTGGAAATTTTCCAGCATTGAAACTGCTAATGCCCTATATAGAGAGCACACAATTTTCAGTGTACTTCTAGAAAATGGCACATTAAGATATTTCCTTTCTAAAATGCTATTAGAATAATACTTCAGAAAAACTAAATTGAGAGTATGGTTATGTTTTATTACAATTAATAGACATTGCATTTGGAGGCTAGAATTGAAAATGTGAAGTACTAGCATCAAAAATATATAGAATGTAACCATCTGTAATAAATATATATGTCTGAAAATTTGTGCATGCATTACACAACCTATGTATGCATTATGGTAAATATTCTTAATTTCATTTATTCATCAGAGATAAACAAATCTACAAAACTAAATTTATGTTTTATTTTATCATTACTGTTTGAACTTTTAATGCAGGATTAGAAACCTTACCAATACCTATTTGAAAAGGCTACTATTAATGAATTACTTACTGAATTTATGGAAATCTGTAATTATATCTTGGTTACTCTTACTGGCAAAAATAATAAATACATTTTATTGCATGCAAACAGCAGAAGATAAAAATTCAGGTATGTTTGAAGAGATTGTGTATTTTAGGATTCATATCTATCCAAAGACCAAGTATTATTTCATTTGAAGTTGATGAGAAGTTTTCACTAAAAAGGATCAGACAGTTGAAGTCTTCTTGATTAGTTCACCATTCTGCAACTATTAAATGACAGAAAATCATAAAATTGATAAAACAGCAACAAAACCCTACAGATTTTATGGTTTGATAATGTACGTATTTAACAAAACGAGACACAAAAAATAGCATATTAGTTTCATATAGTTGGGTGATGCTGCTGGGGATTCATTAAGCTTTAAGATTTTAATATTATTGATTCCAGTACAGATAAATAAACCAGCCAATGAATGTTTACATTTTCAGTTACTGCAATTCTGTATAAAGACCTCATGAAGAATGTACTCAAAACTACAATGCCATTAGAAAACATGACATTTGCACGCTTATATGCATTTTCAGATGGCCTGTCATCTATTAAAAACTGGAAATAAAAACACATATGTGGAACCCCATGTAAAGATCAAGGGCTTACACATATCCACACCGGTGAAGCATCAGCCTGCTCCTGATAAAGAGGAGCACATTGCAGCCTGCAGACTTCTGAAAGTATAGTTATCCTGCAGTGAGGAATCTGCAGAATCTGCAGGACCCTACAGGGATCAAGGAAGTTTGTGTTAACAATGCAGTACTCCTGCAAGACAAAGAAATCCTCTCTTTTTCAGCCTTCTAAATACCAGGTTTAACAGGAGAATAGAAACAATTAACCAGACAGCAACTCTATTTTTGTAGGAAAATGTGTCACATATATTTTCTACTAAAATTTAAATAGTAGTAGTACTAATACTATTATCTCAACAGCACCCAGAACTGTATTCCACTCTGTGGCATGAACCACATTTGTTCTTTCTAGTGAAGTTTTATTTCTCAGAGCAAAACTCAATTTACAACATTCATGTAAATTATTTACAGTAATTTCTCATTGGTTATCAGTATCATTTGGTTAAAATAGAAGCTCCCTTTCTGTCAAATTAGAGAAGCATAAGCCTTCAGACAGACCGAAATGAGAACATGCTATTTGAAAATTCCCTAAAGCTACATCAGCACCCCAGCAGAAGCACACAAACGGAGATAACGTACAGGCAAACTTGGTATACATTTGTGTGGTAGAAGACAACTGTTGCCCTTGGCTGGGAGCCAAAAGCAGAGGGAGATAAAGTGGAAAAATTGGGCCAGAAGAAAGAAACCTTCAGCCTCTAGAAAATTAAAAAGGAAAGTAAAAGAAGGAGAGATGGCATATGGTCAAGACTATATTATCTGGAAAATTCTTCAAAACACCATTTCTTCCCCTCCTTTGTATAGTCCTTCATGTAAGAGTTTCCTGGCCAAGATGAGGGCAAAGGGAAGAGTGCTTGAATCCAGACAATTTAGCTGATGTGGTTTCTTTCCACTGTGTGTTGGCAGACAACCTTGCTTCTCTTAAATCCCATAGACTGATAAGAAAAGTTAATTTCACCAATTTATTCTCTAAAAGACTGAGTCCCAGTGGGAACACTGTATGAAAATGTTTGGCAAATAAATCTACTGTTTGGCGGATATTCAAAATTATACTGGAAGATGTTTGAACCATTTTTTCCAGCATAGCAAATTTTTGCAGGAAAAAACATAACAAATTCACTTATTATTAGTTTAATTTCCTTGTTTTCAGAACTATTTTTAAATACTAAGTAATAGCAACATTATCAACTATAGATTAATAAAAAACAAATTAGGGTAAAACAATAAGCCTTTTCCATTTTGAGGGTAAGTATGACTTCTAAATCAAGGATTTGTATTTTCAATATATATCACTTAAAAAAGCTCTGCTAAGATTGTAAGATATGGTCATTTTACTATAAGTATTTGTTTATGACTTCAAAAACATTCTGAAATAAATATATCTGCATTTTGCTTCAACAGAAACTAATTCTTTTTGAAACAAATGAAGAAAAAAACAATCATTACAGATTAGCTGATGAAGTATTTTACAGGATTAGACATTTAAACCTTGCTTCAGAGATACCTCAAGAACTTGTTCATCCTTGTTTTCATCTTATTTCAAGAGAATTAAAACTCAGGTGACTACCAAGCAGTGATAAGACTGCAAGTTGCAAATTCATGTAAAAATTCATGTAAAAATTCTGCAAATAATTACCAATCATATTTGGGAGATTTTCTCCTCACCTGAATATCAATAAAGCAGCACTGTGCTGTGCATCACTGAAGCAGTATACGAGTGTGGCACATATGACTCTGAGCCCTGTATCACTGGTATACCACAAGGGGTACATATACAACATAGACTATTCCAAGAATCCCAGTAAAATTCAGACAGAAATTCTCCACCTCCATATGCAATCTAGTCCAATGCCTAGCTTCTCTCACAGTTAGAAAACTTTTCTTAATAATAGAAACTAAATTGCCTCTGAAACATTTTCAGCCCATTACTTGTCCTTATGCCAAGGGACATAGAGAACAATTTCTTCTCTTCCTACTTGCAACAACCTTTTAAATATTTGAAGACAGTTATCATGTCTCCCCTCAGTCTTCTCTTCTCTAGACTAAACAAACACAGTTCTTTCAGTTTGCTCAAGTTTTGTAGACCTCTGATTTTGTTATTCTCCCCTGGATTCTCTCCAATGGATCCATATCTTTCCTAAAGTCAGTGCCCAAACTAGACACAGTATTGCAGCTCAGGCCTCATTGCTGCTCTGCACACTGCAAACAATTCATGTATCTTACGCACAGCATTCCTGTTAGCACATCCTAGTACGCCTTATATTGGCTTGGATCCTCTAAAATACTCAGTTGCTTTTTAGGCAGAAATAATGAATTGCCAGTCTCTTCAGGTGGCTATTTCTCCTTCCTTTGCATTTGTCTTTCCTGAACTCCATGATACTTATTTCTGATCATTCCTTCTATCCCTCAAGGTTATTTTATCAATGGTTTGAGTTGGAAGGGACCTTAAAGATCATCTAGTTCTAACCCCCCTGCCATGGGCAGGGACACCTTCCACTAGACCAGGTTGCTTAAACCTTTATCCAATCTGGCCTTGAACACATACAGGGATGTAGTATTTTAATTCCAATATGTTGTGGTTTGGCCCTGGTAGGCAGCTAAGCATCACACAGCATCTTGCTCCCCCCTCAGTGAGTTGTGGGGGCAATTCAGAATTGTGAAAGTGACAAAACCCATGGTTTGAGATGAGAACAGTTTAGTAATTAAAAAATGGACAGAGTCAATCTTCAGTTCTGCTACTTTAGGTCATGATTAGTCAGATTTTTCAGCCTGGTAGCTTAGCAAAAACCTAGACAACAAATGCAGAATATGGATGGGACAGTTGTACATTTTACGCCAACAATTCCTATGTTTGTTACATATATGAATGACAAAGAGCTGATCTGAGCACATACTGCTCTTCTGTGAAGTAGATCTAAGTCAGCCATATTGAATCCACCATTTTGTATCTGGCATTATTGGTAGGACTCTCCATCTAACTCAGTTTTAAAATGCATGCAAGTTCATATGTCTTAAAAACGCGAAGGAAATAAAGAAAAATCAGAAAGTCTTTTCCCTTAATTCAGGTGACCAATGCAGTTCAGCCAATGTACAAACTAAGAAAATCACAGCCTCTAAATAATTTCTTTTAGAGAACCAGTCATGACTTTAAAAGGCATGTAATATATACATGGATAAGTTTTTCCTTACAGACAGCAAAGATATGTTCTTGCTGGATATATCCTTACAAGACCTCCATCAAAAAAGATACTTACATGCTTACTGGCTTAGTTTAGTGCCCTTTTGAAACTAATATTTTGGTCATGCCTATTGAGTGTACTTTTGGTTCCCCTTGTGGAGCAGTCATCAAGGGCACAGACTGTACTCCATTTGGATGAAATACTGTCAGATGATGTGCTCAGTTCAGGAGAGAACACTGGAATGAGCCCAGAGCCCCAGAAAATGTGCTGTATGCAAGGTGCTCTTGGCACCAGTTCACGCATGCTGCAGATCTCTTTCCACTCATCTGTATTCCTGGCTTAGAGATGCAGGCACAAGTGAGTGTGGAGTCACTTCTGACAGGTGTAATGGGGTAGTGATACAGGCATGGGATACTTCTTTAAAATGGAATTGTCACCTGCACAAAAATAATTATCTCAGCTAAATTTAGCCTACTTTTTTTTTTTTCTATAACAGTTGCAACTTGCCCTTATTGTTACCTCATAATTCATTCTCACATGGCAACAGGAAGGAGGAACATCGGTTGCATCTTAGCATTCATCCCTTCATATTGCAACCATTTACCCATATTTTATATATAGTATCTTCTAGGCTTACTGAACTCTCCAACCCACATAAGGTCAATTATTTGTTGATTTGTTTTTTTTTAAACAGACTAGTACCTATTGCTTGAGAGGAACGTAAAGTCTCTGAATAACTTGCTACTTTAAGCAGAGTAGTCTAAGGAATGAAGTATTAATGAAGTAAATAGCAATGTTTGATCATATGGGAGTAAACACATCTACATTTACAGAGACTGAATAATACATTTCCAGCTAAGTATATTTTACTCATAAAAGGCTTCACTGAAACAGAAATTCCATGAGCTAATAACATGCTGCAGTTTGTGGAAAACAACTTGATATTCCCTATGGCTAAATACTACACATAATGAAAATAAAAGGCATGGAAGGTTGGTATTTGCATAAAAATACATTAAAAAAAAAAAAAAAGCCTATTTCAACTACCTTAGACTTTTCAGATATTGAATCATTTTGGACAGTCCAACTTTCTTTATTAATCAACACAGGATATTGTGCAGGGAGCTTCAAGATGATATTTGTTTTGCTGGCTCAGGGATGTGGGGAATCCTTCCATTTGCCTTTAACAGTAAATGATAAATCCAGTGCTGTTTAAATCCAGTGCTGTCAACAAATTTGCTGTACCTGGCAAAGTGCAGATGAATAATGCTTTGATAAATAATAGAGTTTTTTATTCCAGTAATAACAAAGTGAGTGATCTTGTTGAAAGGAAAAGCCCAGCAAATGTGAAGGGTTACACAGATGCTCCCCAAAGGCTCATTACCCAAATAGTTGTGTTAACCCACAATAAAAGTAATCTTAATATAAAAAATGATTCCTAGTTTTATCTTTAAAATATGTATATGTGAATCCTTTTGCTCTCACTCAACAGACTGAAATGAATTAAGTGAAGGGAGAGTACATTCTTCTCTGTACTCTTTAGTTTTAGCTGAATGCCATTGCAACGCCCAGCAGTAACTCAGTGTGTGCCAAACATGAATATTTTTAAGCGTCATTTGAGTTTTAAAGGCTACAGTAAGTGATGGGAACACAATCGTCTTGGGAATCTACAAATAACTTTTAAAAAGCTCATAAATCTGCCTTTCATGGTTTGGTTTTCAACAGCTTTATGAAATATGTCAAAGATTGAACACAGTGAGTTCGTTTTCCTTCGAATTTCTTAGTACTGACTTTTCTAAATATTTTTTTTTTAATATGCTGCAGTGAGACAAATAAAATGGCTTTAAAAAATGTATTACAGTTTTTTAAAAGTTGCTTTGTTAATTTTTTTGGTTGGTTGGTTTGTTTAATGTTTTTTTTGTTTGTTTGTTTGGTTGGTTGGTTGGTTGGTTTTTTTTTGGTGTCACCAGGGTAAAAATGTACCCTCTAAGCAGAGCAGCCTAATGTTCAGCCTCATCACAAAACCATAAAATGCTTCTGTTCGGCACCCAATATATTATAACATAACATACCATGTAATAATGAAAAAGTGATGTGTAATTAAAACTTTTTTTTTTCTGAAATTGTTTATAAAAGCTGCATGGTAATGACTAAGCACAGCAGAAACCCAGAGTTGCATTCAGAAATTACATGCAAACCCCTGTACTTAGAAGTGAACTGTGTGCACTACAGTGATAATTAGCAGGGAATGCTTGGGTTTTAAAATATGAACTAAAGAGTCAGTTAAAATTACATGAATGGTCACCAGACAAAAGTCTTTAAAGCTGTCTGAGAACTACTGAAACAAACCCACTCATAAAGATTACCTGGCATCATACAACTGGATGCCATTGCTGTGAAATGCTGCCAACTGCAAAACTAGACCAGGTTCGGATTTCTTTCCAAAAGTCCTGATAGAACTATTATCACAATCACCTGCCAACACACAGAAAAAAAATCTTAGGTGTTTAAATATTTGACCAGGTGCTTTTTATCTATCATGTTTTTAAATTACAACTACTTAACAGAAGTTCCTTTGAGAGCACTTCTTTCCTCATAGCTGCTAAACAAAGGACACAGATAACATTTTCTATGTGAAGATTCTTTTCATGAACTCTTGTACTTTCTAGCATGAAAATGTAAGATAACAGAAGAAAGAACTTTCACTATATTGTGACAGCAAGCTGGGATGGTCTTCTGCATAGCTGAGGGAGAACAATTTATGTTGTGAATACAGAGTAATTTTAAAGCTATGAAAGTTGGTGGGGTAAAGGCAGAGTACTTGACACTAAATTTATTCTCTTTGCTCTTCCTATTTTTGTTTTATATCAGAGTATTTTTTAAGTTAACGATAAGCATTTGAAAAGGCTTCTGATTTTAATAAAGTGAAAAAATAATTCACAAACTATGATGATAAGTTGTGCATGGCACCAAATGCGCCTTTCTAAAAATAACAGATTCTAATATCTGTTTTGAGGAGTTAACGCTTATCAGCTTTTTAGCTTGTAACAGCAAACACATTTGCAGCATATTCACTGCTTTCTTCTTGAGGGTACTGTGTCAGTAACCTTAAAATGATGGAGGAAAACAAAAGTCTAGCATTGGATCTCAGCTGTTGCTGAGAGTAAGAAGAAACCAGTTTAGAACACAAGTCTTACATAGAATATAATATTGCTTCTGATTAGGATTTCAAATGCATTTGCTATTTCAACACATAATAACTTCTGCACTTTTTTCTTTTCTACTAGAGATTTCTAATTTATTTATTTTTTTTAGTGACAAAGATAACACAGCAATATTCACTTGACTTACATGATATTTGCATTCAGTCTTACAGGAATTATCTTAATGAAGATAAAATAAAAGTATGACTCTACAAGGTGAAGCTATTGTAGTGCAAATCTAAAGCAGCAGGAGCATTCACTGAAAAGTGAATCACTAATTCACAGAAAAGTCAACTTCTGTTTACTGCAAGTGTAAGGGTGATGTTTTCAAAACCTTTTTTTTTTTCTAAGAAAATAAATGTTATAAATTCCAAGAGTAATTTAGTTTTGTTTAAAATTTGGGCTTGCCAGCTACAACATGATTAAATACAGAAAACTAGGCAGACTTATTATGGTAGTGGACTTTCAGCAAATTCTCATGCTAGCTGGGCAAAGTTTGTAGGGTCAAACTCCTGACCCTCCTTTCTGAGTTCCTTTCCTATGGTTCTACTGCTTTTCATCTAAGACTAATGCAGGACAAAGTGGCTACTACTTTTTAGTCTATCTGGACTTTTTCTGAAGTGTGTTAGTGAGAGCACAAAGCCTTTTCAAGAGGCTGTCACTGTATAAGCAAGCAGTTGTAATTTGAAATCCAAAGGATATTCAGCAAGTACTGTATATAAAACACGAGAAACTGGATATTTGAGCATAGATGCAGGATAAATACTCTGAAATGCAGAAGCAGTCATCATCTTCAAGCAAAATTACTAGTTATTTTCTAGTCAAACAACTGGATAGCTTAGATAAAATACAAATGCTCAATAACTCCTTCCAGTAAAAGACTGTAAATATATATATATATATATACCATCTCTGGCTTTGTCCCATTGCAGAATTCCTGCTAAAACAAGTGGAAATAAGGTGAGCTTATCAGGAATACAGTGTTAGCACTATAACAATACGAACTACCATGATGTAACAGAAGGTACAATTTGTTTGCGTATATACTATACAAAGTAGATACATTACTCAGAGGATGGGGGCAAAAATAATCTAATCTACCTAGACCTGCAGAAGGACAAATGTTTAAAAATGTCCTTCATACTTACTGGATTATGTGTCTATTTTTATTTTAAAATTATGATAACTTTAAAATTTAGGAGTTCTAATGATACCCATGAATTTTTTTCTTTAAATGACTTTATTGCTTAAAGTGCTAAACCACTTATCCTTATGCTGTGGACTAGTACTGGGAGAGCTACAAAGCCATCATTGCTCAGACCGTTGATGTAGGATAGCTCACTGCACAATACTGGAATACTCCTGGGATTAAACAGAGGAACAGTAATGATGGGATTTGGAGGGAATTCAGTAAAATCCTTCTCATTCATAGAAGACCAGTGTCATACAGACCATGACAAAGGGGAAAACCTAAGTCTTCTCCAGAGAAGATACACACAAAAACTTTCAAGTGCCTTTTAAAAATTTCACAGGTAAACAAAACTACATGGTATCATCATGCTCTTCTCTGCTATATAACAGACCTCTTATTACAAACAAACATGACAATTAAAAAATAGTCTGATACTAAACTCAAAACAGTAGTTTTAATACTTATCACCTTGTCACAGATGATTATTTCTACAGTTTGCAGTAAAGCTGAAATCAGGTATGACATGACTAGAAGAAGGGAAAATCAGAATATTTTGATTAAGTGTGCTTTACATTATTTCATAAATTAGAGACATCAGATTTGTTATGCCCATTAAAAGCTAAATATATTCACTCAGACACACTCTAATTGTGCCAACATGATAGCCTCACAAAGCATGGACATCAGGGTGACAGCTAAAAAGCAACAGAAAGCTTTGCACATAATCTAACACTAAATCTGTATGCAATTTCCTTCCTTTTGTTAATTGAAGATTAAAACTAAATCAAGGGGAAGCCTTCTATGAGACTGCTTCCAACAACAGATGACTCAACTAGCACCTGAGAATTTGTTGTGCTTGTGTGTACTGAGGTTCTGAACTTCCTGTTTCAATAAAATACCAAACAAGTTGTGTTTCCTTTACAAATAAGCTATTACATCAAGCCCTGTTCCTATAATTTCATTTTTTGTCCACATTCCAACATTTTCTTTGGCAAATGTAGAAACATTCTAATTAAAGAGGAGAGAAAAACAAGCATCATTCATTGTGGTAAGAATGAATGCTCAAGAGTACATCCTTACTGGTTACTTCGTTCATTCACTTTAATTTGGCTTTTAAAGTGTATTTAATTATAATATGCAGTTCTCTGATATGAAACCCAGGTAACAGGGTTTTCACTAATATTGTCTCATGAAAGCTATTAAATGTAATAATCAATTCCCCTAATGCTATACAAACATAATACTATCTGTGTGAAGTAACTCAAAAATATTTTTGAAACACCAGAATACTTGAAATGCACTATTCTGTACTACAAAATTGTCATATTAGTAGAACTTGCAAGATCCTTTAACATATAATTTGAAAATATGATTTTTTTTTCTTTTAACAGAAATGATCCTGTGTTTTCCTTAGCATGACCTATGAGATTAGAGTATTAAGAATGCTTTACAAGGCTCTCTTTCCTTAATTTTCACAGTTTTTGTTAATGTTTACATTCCAGATCAAAGTTCTCCATCTACTTCATTTGCAACTATCATGAGAAAGACAAATTCCCACAGAAAGTTAAACACCAGACCTGCAAACACAACATAACATTCATTGTTGGGTTAAGTATACAGCCTATATATTACAATGTATGTGGTTTCTTTCCTGAATTTATTTAACCATGGAAGTGCTGATTCACCAAGGCAGAAATCCAAACTTAGAATGGCATTATAACTGGACTTATTATTAATCATATAACTGCCACTTTGGAAAAGTAATTATTGCTAGAAGGTGCACACTGCATCTTTCTGGAGATCACTGGCTCTTTTGCTTATAAATCAAAGGTAAGTTCTCAGGCAAATGCAGCTAAAACCCCTGTTGGCTGCTTAGGGTTGTGTTCAAGACAAATCTGGAATGCAGGAGAAACATGCACTGTAAATGGCTGAAGCCAGTAGAGGATGCTGAAGACTTCTGATAACAGAAATAGCTACTACCACATCTGCATCATCCTCCAACAACAGAAAAAAAGATAGAAAGTACCCAGTTAATCCTGAAAAAAATCTTATAAACCTCCAGAAAAAAAACCACGACAAACCAAAACCACCACCACCACCAAAACTAAAAACCAAACCAAACCACACACACACACAAACCCAAAACAAACAAACAAACAAACCCCACTGTATCTCCTTCAAGCATCTCCTACATAAGTTAGCAGCAACCAATCCACACAGCACAGAGAATATGATGGGCCCACACTATGCCACTGATTCAAGAAGGAACACCTTTTGTTTTATAACCATGTGCTGACACACACTGCAAACTCAATGGGATGGGCAAAGAGCATTGAATTATTTATGCCATTCCTATTTTACAGTTTTTCCTCTAAGCCATGATCAACTCAACTACATAGTTCATATAACAAAGTTTTGTACAAAACTTCTTTTTCAACGACATCATTGTTTACCTCCTTCATGTTAGATTAAAATGAGAATTTCAATAATAATAATAATAATAAAACCAGTAGAGTTTGACTTTGCTTTGTGTTGAAACTCCACCTCTTTCAGGCACTTAAGACATACTTTGATTTAGGTGGGAATCTCTGAGGCTGGGCAAAACTTTGGTAGACCACTAAAGTTTTAAGACAAGTTTTTTCAGTTTTAACATGATAGCAAGGACCCTTTAAAACTAATTCTTAAATATTTATTTCCTTTGATTTTAGGAAGTTAGTATTAAACAGAATATTTACACTTTTCCCCCGGATTGTCCAAAATGTCTTAGTTTAAAAGATACTAATTAACATTTACTGTTAAAACAGCCGACAACATTCCTCTGTCTTCAGACTACCCATAAAACTCCGCTCCCTCAGGCCAACATATTCCCATTAAACTTCTCTTTCTACAATAACTTTCAAAATAGTCATTCCATGCAGCAAAGACTACTGAAAGTCAGCAGAATCAGGCTGTCTTCAATCAGCTCCACAGGTAAATGTCCCTCCTATCAACTACTTCCAGAGTCTTCTGCCTCAAATGAAGTTGAAAAAGCTTCCAAGACACAAATAAATTTGATAAAATGGAATATGGGTAAAGTGTGACCTCTCAGTCAGATCAGTAAGAAAAAGGATGGAAATATTCTTCTGTAGATCAAAAGGTCCCTGGGACAGACACTGTCTCTTGTTTTGGATTTGTGCAGTGAGTTAAGATACCCAGTCAGATTTTAGGTTCAGGAAAATAATAAAGAAATACTACCTTTATAATAGCAATACACTGACGAGTAGAATGAGGCCTTTTTTTGATTGCAGCCTCTGGGAACTACTTTAGGCAAATATTAAATAACAGAGTTTTAAAAAAATTATGAATGTAGATGATCTTTTAAATTGTGCTTATATATAACTTTAATACAGAAGACATAAATCATTTTAAGAAAAACATGACAATGAAACTTCTTGCCTTTGAAAAAGCCTCCAAGGTCTACAACAGAATCTCATCAACACGTAATAAATCACAAAACAGTAAGAACAAGAGCAGAAGTATGTCTATATAGAAATGCATATGTTCACAAGCACAATCAATTGAAGGTGGAATTTGGTTCTGCAATTATCTTATTGAATAAATTTTAAAATTGATTTTTTTTATGTGGTTGGAGCAAAGGTATGGGAGACAGTAATCAAAGGATCCTATTTTATTCAGTGAAACTAAGACTAGCAGGACAGAATTTAGCACACGTTCGTGAAGTATTATTAGATGTGAATTACTTCATCTCAGATTTTGGAAGATAGAATGCAGTAGTTAAGACTTTACCTTAGACACACTTATGAAAGAGTCTAAGGGGAGCTGTATGATCTAAAATGTATATTCTAATGCTCTTGGGAGATGAATAAGACTCTGTAACTGAGAATTACATTAAAATTATCTTATCAGCTTTGTAGGCTAGATCTTACACTGTAGAGACCTTGTTATGGATCTTAGTTTTACATGCTCATGCAAGAACATAAGTAGAGTTGCAATACAACCTTTTGCTTGTGACTAAATGAAGAAACAGAGTAAAGAATTTTTTAAAAATAAGGGAACTTTAATTAAATGCCTAAGATTCACTTTTGCTGGAACCACTTCATGACATTGTGTTTTGAGGCAGTCAGATTTATAACCAATTTTATTGCCTGGATATAGTGTAATAGAATTATGATAAACAACAGACAACAAGAGCATCTCAACAGCTGTCTCCACTAAACTTGCTAGAATAGAATTTTATTTTTTTTTTCCAACATAAAGATAGCTATAAAGTGTCCCCATGAAGTTCCACCATGTTATGGCTTCTTCAGCTATTCCATCTAGAACTAGTTAAATGATAGTCTTGGTATTAAAAAAAAATTGAAAACAAGCAAACAACATGAAATATGTCTGTGTCATATTTTAATGATAAGAGTACATATTTCAACACATTCTTCCTCTTATAAAATAAAGTTACTTGATATATAGATTTTACTGTGCTGCAGAGAATCCTTAGAATCTCACCACTTAAATGGAATGTATTTTGGACTGATAGCATTTTAATCACTACAGGTAAACACTACATGTAAGCTTGATTTACTGTTATGCAATAAAATATACAGAAATAATTTCCTTCTACCATAAAAAGTGTGGGGATCAAGTGAGACAAAGCAGGATTTCTGAAGCTTTAGCTATACAGCCCCTGTGGGGATCCAATAGCTTAACCAACAAAAAAATCATTCATATGCAGGAGCCAGGAGGTTTTCTAATACATAGTCTCATGAAACACTTATTCTTCCACTTTGTTCATGTAAGGGAGATGGAAGACTAATTCTTCTGTTACTACTATCCATACATGCCATTTAACTTTCACTCATGAAATGCTGAATATGTACAGACAAACCTTTTTTACTGAAGGATAAAAGTATTTAGATGGCAGTGACGGAAAACAGCTATGGTTTTCTAAGCATTAGGATAACATACATTACTTGCCCTAGGAAAAAAATAAAAATAAAAGCTAAAAGCTGATTATTATTAGTATCAAGCACTCTTGTGAAGTGTACGTGACCATCTGCCAGCAAGCTTGTAATGAATCATGCAGGCAAACACAATCACAATGTAACATCACCAGAAAAGAAAAAAAAACGACAAAGGCATGAACTTAAGACATAAACTTAACCAGGCTTTTGCTACTGTGGATAGAAAAGACCAAAATAAAACTTTGATTGTATTTTTCTATGATAACACAGCTTCCCCAAATGTTGATTTTCTAGAAGTACCAGTATAGTTTAGACAATAATGCAAAAGTAGAGCATGCTACAATTGTAGCAAGCCAGAAATCTACCAAAACTCTATAAATAGAACAATATAAACCTCTGTTTCTTCCTAGCACTGAATATTGGCTGCAAAGATGACTGGGCCTGGCTCTATTTGTCTTAATATCAATACACTGATTTCATCTTCCTTACTCCAGGTTGTCCTTGCTCTTCAGATGCCTTGTTTTCACAGTATTTCCTATATAAGTTTATGGAAACACATCCTAGTGTGTATTCTCATTTAAGATTCCCTCTCAAGAAACTTGGAACAAACCCCAAAAGCAAACAAACAAAACCTGCAGTTTTGGTTTATGAAATGTATTCTATGTTTATATGCAGAGAAAATTCTGGGCTGGAATAAGCGATTTTGTCAACACTTAACACCTTTGTTTAGCAAAAAATTTACATTCACTCATTTTTCACTGTTCTGTTAGTCCAAACCAGTTGAATGCAGAGAGGAAACTGGTGATATACATTAAAAGTAGAAGTGAAATAACCAATGAAAAGCTGTTGTGACTGAAGTGAAGCAAGGCATTAGGATCCTATTAATGAGATCTGTGAATCCATCACGCTGTGAGCAAAGACCATAAAGTGGTAAAAAAGGAATTACTGACACTGGTATTTTATCCTGGAGATTTAGGTACGTAGCTAAAACAGAGCTTGCTTTTTTTTTTTTGTGAGGTCAGAAGCTATTTGTAAATCATTACAGGACATGATCATGTGCTCAAGTGCATAAATCAAGTAAATCAGCTGTAGAAGCCGCACAGGTAGGTGGTCATCCTTCCCAGAATGGGCTGCTGAGCTATAATCAGGTGCATTCATAAAATCCAACAGGTTTCTGAAACTCTTTCATCTTGGATGTTTCGTCTGAATATCCTACGTACATCTCAAAAAACATCTTTTGGATAAAATTGGCCTTTTGACTCAGAATGCCTTTGTAAACTAACATTTAAAGGACACAGTCCACAAAAAACTATGCTATGTCTTCCTCCTTCCAGTGTGAGCCAATTTCCCTGGTATGGAGGCAGGATGTACTTCAAGTTCTCATGTCTTCACTGGTAATAAAGGATAAAATTAGTGCCAGGCTCAACAATCTGTCTTTATTAAATAAAAATAGTCATTTACATTCTCATCCTGAATATACAAAATTTCCTTTCTTTCTTGCATGTAGCAATGTATCAAATGAATATATGGATTATTCTGAGTTTCACAGATGTAACACAGACAAACTAACAGCAGAATATTAGACAGAGAAGCAGCATATGACTTGCAGAAAGCAATGGCCTCTAGCATCTTCTTTGACATAGTATTCAAAGTGAGACAAAGCCAGGTAGGTGGTTTCTGCCACCTCTGGTAGCATAGTTAATACTGACAACATGATAAACGAAGGCAAATATTCTCAGGATTCCTTCTGTTAGAGTGGGAGTTGAAGTGCTAAGAAAAAAACTCCATTTACATTATAAAATTTCTACCTGCAGCCACCACAGTAAGTTTTAGTAAGTGAAACCTGTATGCAGCTGTAGAATGTACCATGCATGCTCCTGAAGGCAGGACACCCAATTCCAATTTGAAGTTTTCAACAGTATCAAAGGAACTGGGAGGAGTTACTTCTGAATAGGTATAATAAACACACAGCAGTAAAGAGGGGCTGAACAGTATTAGATGTATAAATAGATACAAGAAAAACAAGTCTCAAGACTAGAAATTCTACAATGTCAAATACGTAGAATGTTATCAGGTTTTATTTTCACATTTTGGAAATGTGAAAATAAAAGTCTTACAATGAGGCTTTCAGCAGAATTTACATGTCCAGGACTGCTAACTGAACTATCCAGAAATCAGGATTCTAGCTTCTAAAATCATGCTAAAACCAAAATTATGGGGTTTATTTATATGCTGCCTTCTATAGCCATTTTGCAGAGCAACAGTTTCATGGTTCTGTAACCAGGAGGAAAGGAATTATTTTCCCTAAATGTGAACTATCATTTTTATTTCATCTAATTATTTCACAATCCAGGATGTAACAGACCAAAACTGCTGAATAACATAAGCAATGACAACACTGGTATGCACCAAAATAAGGTAACAATTGATTTTTAGCCCCAAACTGTTGAGAAAATTTATAACAGCTGCAGTTCAGCTTTCAAATATAACCTAAAGTACTAATGCTCATAACATATTAACAGGCTCTTAGACTTCTCCATGCTTAAGGATCAGAGATACATTGTTACCTAAAGATGCAAAGAGGAACATACTACAGAGAGTATGGGAGTTTTGGGGGACTCAAAGCCTATATTGAGTATTACCTTTGAAAAATCTCTCATTCACTCATAACATTAAACATTTTAAAGTTTTAACTATAAAGCTGAAATGGACTGGAAGGTATAGAATACATGGCTATTCTAGCTCAGAGATGTTGTTAAAAGTGGACTATAACAGCTGGGACCAAAGCAAAATATACACATTAAAACCAGAATAAGGATTTAGGAATCATTTATTCCTCTGGTTTTGTCTCATGTCTGTATCTTTTCTTTTTGATGGGCTTTGCAGATATCCCATATAACAGAGGATGTCCTGCATTACATAGTCAAGTCTTGTGTCTCATATGAAAAGCATATGGAACATGGTTTTCCATATATTTTCAGAGAAACCAGTCTGCTTTTCAGATGCCTAGTAAACTGAAAAGATGAGACAGTGCATACATGGATAAAACCTGCACACATAGCAGATGCAGCACCAAGTACAGTGTATTTGATGTCCGTGTGCAAAGCTGTTACACACTGCCAAACTGTCCTGAATTTCCTCATTTAGTATGTAGGACTTTCAACCCCACTTTTAGTGGAAGAAAATTAACTAGGAAAAAACCTCACAAGAAACCTTCTCCCTCTTATTTCTAATCCTGAGTACCTTCATTTGAATTTACCTTCTATTAATTTTAATTACTTCATTCCTCCAGCTTCAGTATCAGGCAAAACTTAGTAAACCATCTGCCACTTCATTTTTTTGGAAACATTCTGGCATGGAAGAGCTGGCAAAGAGATGGAATTTGATGAATGAGCATTTAATGAATTTACGAACATTGAGAAATCAATAAGAGGGAACCAAGTTTCACTTACTGTAAATCCTGATTCTCATTTGGACCAGCCATGCAAGCCAGTATTTTAACTAGTGGCGACACCTTTTGAAAATACTTCCAGTTGTTTAACTTGTTCAGTGAATGTTTGGTGTGAAATCTGTAACTTTGAAAAAATCCTCACTGTGTAAAGTTAATGCAAATGGCAACTAGTTGAAGATTCACATGTTCTGGTTTACTTTTAAAATACACTTGTATTTCAAATAAAGACAGTCGTTGGCCACTGTTCATGTCATTAACAGCTTTAAAAGCCTTGGACCATCATCTGTGAACAGACACAGGGTATCTGCAAATTATAATAATGGAGAACAGACCCACATTTTGTTTACTTCAGCAGCTTCTGACCATTGTGCATGCTACACGTCAGAAAAAGGGTCTGACTGATACTAGAAAAACCTTCTAAATGAAAGGCACACAGTTTGCTCTCAAAGCATCACATTTTTCTTGTTTCTCCAGGCTATTGATTTATTGAAATTGCTATCTTAATAGCATGTGTTTGTTGGGTTTTTTTGTGTGCTTGTTTTTGTTTTTGTTTGTTTGTTTGTTTGTTTTGTTTTTATTGGGTGTACTGCATTCTAAAATTGCAGGCCAGCAGAGTTGGGTAAGAGGTAGGTGAATGCAGATTTTCTCCACCCTGTTTCAGAACCAGCAAGGTAAAATAGATGAATACAATGAACCCTGCTTCAAACAGAATAAATGCTCCCAAACAGCAGTTTTAAAAGTCAGAAATGGATCTGTCTCAAGTTAATACAAACCAAGAGCAGTCTAATTATGATGTAAACTTTGTGCCTTGTTATGTTGATGGTGTCTCTGAAGGGCATTTAAAAAATTATTAATTGTAAACAAGTTTACAAATAAGTATTAATTAAAAAAATCTGAAAACAAAAGTAGCAATTAAACTATTGATAACTAAGAATAATTTGTCTGGTTGTAAACTTCTCAGTTAAGTAGGTTTGCATGTGGGCTAATGCAGTCTATGAAGCACCGTCTCACTCTGATGCTTTTAGTAATAGGATTAACTATAATCTGTACATCACTGGTAGAATTAATAATATAAAATAAAGTTCCAATATTTTAATGAAACCTAAAACCATAATAGCTTCCAATATTAAAATCACTTCTGCATTATATTGCAGTGATTGTGTTTAGTGTTTTGCAGGCATTAATATTAGCTTGTGGCTGACAGATTTGATTTCATGGATGTGAGAAAATGCATGGATTATTTCAAATATATAAATAATATTTTTTATCATATGAAGAGATATTTTTTCTGTAAGCACTTTTCACATGGAGGTCCAACATAAACATTTTTCTTTCTTTCAGCAAAGTGATGAGGTTTAATGCAAGAAATTAAGAGATGAAAAAGCTTATTAGGTCATTTAATTCTTACTGCTGCCAGTACAGGATTTTCCTTTACATATTTCAGCCTTTTGCCCATGTATATTAAATTACTCATGCAACAGGGATTCAATCACTTCTCATGAGAGGCTGTTCTACAGCCTCATAGATCTTAGTCTCAGAAAATATTTCTTTCTATATAGTATAAAATTAAAACAAAGTTAAGGGCATGACTCCTAACAGTTTCCTTGCCTGCTGCAGTCCTGCCTGGAAGACTTCACAGCTGGTTGAAAATTCAGTCATTCACTAGCCCCATCCTTCCTTGCCATCTATAAGGGAGGGTTGCAATGGGGTTGCAGAGCAGGCATTGCTTAAACCTTTCAAATTATGTATATTTAGTGCACGTAATAGAAAAATGTGCCAACAGCATAAAAGAATTATCTTTTGAGGGTGAATAATCCATTTAGACTCAATTTCTTGGTGGACTGTTTTTTAGTCAATTCATTGTACAAGTGAATCCATTATGTTCTTCTCCCCCTCTAGTCTGCCCTAGTGAGACCACACCTGGAATACTGTATCCAGTTTTGGGCTTCCCAATTTAAGAGTGACAAGGATCTACCGGAGAGAGTCCAATGGAGAGCTACGAGGATGATTAAGGGACTTGAGCATCTCCCCTGTGAAGAAGGGCTGAGAGAACTGGGGCTGTTTAGTCTTGAGAGGAGAAAACTGAGAGGGGATCTTATTAATTACTGTAAATATCTCAGGGTGGGTGTCAAATGGAAGGAGCCAATCTCTTTTCTGTAGTGCCCAGTAATAGGACAAGGAATAATGGGTATAAACTTGAGCATAGAAGGTTCCACCTCAAAAGGAAGAGAAACTTCTTCACTGTGACAGTGACAGAGCATTGGAACAGGCTGCCCAGAGAGGTTGTGGAGTCTCCTTCTCTGAAGACTTTCAAAACCCGCCTGGATGCGTTCCTGTGCATCGTGCCCTAGGTGATCCTGCTTTGGCAGGGGGGGTGGTCTCAGTGATCTCTAGAGGTCCCTTTCCAACATCTAACATTCTACGATTCTATGATTACTGAAAAAGATGAGAATGAAAACAATAAAGTTGGGATATAATAGTCTGAAAATGGTAATAAAATGAAAAAATACCGATAATATACTAATATGAACACTTTAAGTTAAGACAATGGAACACACCTGAAATCTGAAACAACCATCACTTCTTTCAGTAAGTCAAACTAGAACTTTTAGCAAAAGACAAGAAATCAAGTGCATTTATCCTCGGTTCTCATCACCTTCTGCAGAAAAGTGGTTTGGAAAAGGCTCCTGTCCTTCCCATGCAATTTGCAGCAAGAAGATCTCTATAATAAGCACGAAGCCAGCATTTGTACTGTCTAGTGAATTTCATGACATTCATTTTATCTAAACTTCAGACACTTCAGTCTGAGCTCAAGAGTCCTCTTCAAATCAACAGAGAGAAATCCCTAACTAGTATCCAGTATCTACATCTAGTAAGTATTTTAACTTTAATGTATGCATTTTTGTTCTTTAAAAATGATAATTCAGTGGGCAAACAGGCAAAGGAAGGCAGAAATTAGTAATATAACATCAGCTGATCATTAATTTGATGAATTAGATATAAAGTTATTTATGTTCAAGTAAAATGTTATTCACTGGACAATGCTATTAATATCCCAAAGGCTACTGCTGAAACAGTAAAAACTGATACTTTATCATTTAACAATGAAGGTTAAGCCTTATTAGCTATTTGAAAAAGAATTTGATTACAGATTTGACTGAAGACACTGACTTAAAAATCAAGTGAGAACATACCACTGCAAGTAAGACCTTCTGTAATTGATAAAATGAAGCTAGTAAGTTAAACCAGAATGATTTGGTAGGATTTGTAAATGTAAGTAATTTTGGCTATGGCTAGCCTGAATGGGGATTCATGTTCAAACCATAAGGCATCACAGATGACAGCATCTAAATTTAATTTACACGTATTTGTAGAGGGACAAATTAAAGATTTTTCAAAGATATGTTTCTGGTTTTGTTTGCTTTTTTTTTCTGTGCAGTGAAACTACTCAAGTAATAATTCAACTTTGCATAAAGTGAAAAAACAGTAAGAGGACTTTCTAATTGGTTTGTGTTGGGAATAAAATATACCATTTTAATGATACTCATAAGAGATTTGATCTTCTGTACACATTCCACAGGAGATGGAGGATTATCTTTCCAGAAAATGATTTATTTGGAGAGATAAAGAACAGACTGTTACTCAGACAGTGAGGTACTTGCGTTAATATTTACACAGCAATAGGAGTTTCACTAGATGGTCATATGGAAGCAAGAAGTCCAAGCTCAAAGGAGCCCTAATATTAGTATCAGTATGCAGGTAATCTTTCTCCAGTCCCATCACAGATTGTGATGCCTCACTAAGCATGAAAAAAATAGTTTACTTCCTTCCTTTGCTTGTACAGCAATAAGATCAACGATAAAAACTATGTCCAGCTTTTGTGGCAGAATCAGCAGAGGGAGGGCACTGTTTTTGAGAACTATTACTGAACTATGTTTATTAGTATTGAAAAAAGCAAAGGTTATCTTTATGGAGTGCAAAAATAGTTTGCAGTTGATCTGTCCCCTTCAAGTTACACATCCATAATACAGTTCAACAAATACAAATATATGAAAATATGCTGCAAATATTTTTCTTGCACTCTCCATAAAAAGGTTAGCTCATGTACTGTATTTTTTTTCTTGAGGGAAACAGATGTCAGGAACTAGGTACCTTGCTGTTGCCATAAATGTCCTCTCTCTCTCTGAAAGCTTTGTTTATTCCTCTTACACAGTTTCTCACTTCCTTTTCATTCTCTCTTCGACATCAGTTTATCTTTGAATTCAGATTCTTAACTTGAACATGCTCTTCGGAAGTATGACACGCTGTTATTATCAAGTAAGTGTGCTATTACCAGATGAGAGAACCTTCCGCTAGCCTGAATGACTGCTTACAAGAGGAAGGGTATAAATCACAGGGACGGGGTGATTTGTAAGGCTAGATTACTGTCATCTGCTTAGACATTTTAAAAATACATTCCTTAAAACAAATGGCACATGCATTTTTCTTTAAGATGTCGGTAAGGTAGATTTCTCGCTTTCCAAAAGCTTTCTGGTGTCTTTCTGCTGCCTTTTCACATCAACATAATAAGACATTCACATAATACAACAAAAGTCAAAACCTCACACAAAGATTTTAGGTTAAAATTGTCCAAGTGCCCAGAACCCTAATTAAAAAGACATTTTTCAAAGAGCATATAAATGGTATATGAGCATACAGAGTAAGGATATCTGTTAATTTTTTCACATAGAATTCAGTAACGAAGAGTGCTATGTGCTATATGCATGTGCTATGGAAATAATGTTTAAAAGCAGATTTTAAAGGCCCTGCTAGAGCTGGTTGCAACACATTAGCATGGAAGTAGTTCCACATTCATGGTAAGCTGTTTAAACAAGTTGTATTATGTTTTGCTCACTATGGGAGACAGATGAGGCACAGCACTTGACACTCTCAAAGATTTTCAACAGTCCAACTGTAAGACTCTTTCCATGTTAATTTTAAACTCATGCTATTTGAGTTTAAGATGTAATGACAGGTAAAGTTTGCCGGCATCACACAGCTCTGAAGAGAGTATACCCTTTGGGTGCTATAGAGAAAGAATAGAAAATTATGTTTGTTCTGTACGTGGATGACTCATTTTTGAAAGATTAAAATGACATTAATTATTAGAACATGCTCACAGTGAAATAAGTGGTTTTGAAAATCTGGAAGTGATAATGACAGAAATGAAGAAACATTAATTCATGTAATTGTTATCACTCAAGATAAAGTCACAAACTAATCTGACCAATTATATTTTAGGTACAATGGCACCTACAACATACTAAGCATATATATATAGAGAGAGATACAGGTATGTATATATAAATATATAATTTATTTTAATATAATCTCAGTCAAAAAGCCTTGAGCAGAGTTTATATATCAAAAGTGGGATATCAAAATAAGTCTTTAAGTGGAAAGTATGGTCATGTTAAATGTCGATTAGGTGAGAAAAGACATTGCAAGTTTAACTAAGACAGTCCAAGACAGACAATCCAGTCAGTGCCTACAAAATAAGCAAAAAATATGACATTTTTGGTAGGAAAGATGCTGAATTTAGAACTTCCAAAAATGCAAATTAATTAGAATCAGTTAAGTGGATAGTCTACTTGCATGAAGCTCTAACAATATTCTAACAATTCTTATAAAGATGAAAATAATTTACTGGGAGAGACAGAGCTAATATAAGTTTCATAAGCAAGTCACCTCACATTTCGAATGTTATGGAGGAGACGGACATGTTAAGAAATTAAATGTGTTGATGATGAGGATCAACACGGAAATTTTAGAGAGTAAAATTCTAAAGAAACAAAGAGATATAAACATAACGTGCAGATTATAGATTTAAATGCATTGAAGGATGGTGGCATTATCAACTGTGAAAAAGGGGCTAGCGTTCAAGCATGTCCAAGGGAAGATAAAAAGTCTGGTTTTGGCTACATTATGCTTCCACTAATGGTGTGAGATCTAGGAAAAATACTGTGCACTGAAATGATGGATTGAATGTTTCAAAGCAAGATGGGAGCAAACAGACTGAGTCACCAAGAGAGAGTGGTAACTGAAATCTTCAGTGGATCGGATTATTGACCTCTAGTCCCTTCAGCAAAATTACAATATGAGAATTACTGGGTAATTGTCCTCCCTTGAAAGGAAGGCCACTCACAGGAGACATGAGGGAACGTCAGAGATGGAATTCACAAGATGTTACACCAGATGTTCTGAGTGACTAGAAATAAGTAGCAGCTGAAAAAGTGAGTGGAATCCTGAGATTTTGTTAAAGAAGTTATGAGAGACTGGTGAGATGGAGATGTGGAGAAGTTCAGACTGAATAAAAAAGATAATAGGCAAATGGTGGAAAAGGAGGAAAAATTGCTAAGATATTACCACTAATTTTAGAAGTGCTAAAGAACTGAACTATGGGTCTTGATGAAAACAGTTTGGTTTGGCTTATCAGAAAACATAATAATCTGTCACTCCTCTCTTTCAAAGAGAGTGTAAGATCTCAAAACAGATAAGATTTTTAGCAGACTAAAAATCTAGTAGAGTCCAAATCCTGTTCCCTGCTTTTTAAGTTATGAGTTCATGAGTCTTGTCCTTGTTGACATTTGTTCCTGAGAAACATGCTAAAATACTCCCAGTGAAAGAAAATATTTTGAAGCCAGCAAATGGAACTACAATAAACTAATATTAAAGTACCAGGAACCAAAGGTGGGGACCTAACACTGAGTGTCAAAATGTGAGGAATGTAAATACCAGGAATACATAAAATACTTCGTTAATTTATTCCAAGTTTCAGATAAATTTTTATCTTAGATTTGATTTTGAAGTCCCGTATTCTCACACTACAGCATTTTAATTTATATATGCTGATTAAGTATCCCAATAAGGATGAAACACAAAAGTTGGCTTGTTTACATTGTTCTGCCTTTCTTTTGCACATATTTCATTATTTTTCCCTTGCTAAAACAAGAAAACTGCTGAAACTAGAACTTGTTTATCTGCTAAATGAACATCTTGAAAGTTTTAGGTGGCAGTCTGCAGATAGCAGACTAAAGCAAAGTCAACTTTTTCTCACATCACCTCAAAAACTTTTATGCATCCTTTTATATGAGAGATCTCACAAGATGTCTGTATTTGCTTGTCAAACAGAAGCTGTGCAGCTGTAAGTAAAATGATAATTGGAAAGATAATGTTAGTGGTATTCAGGCATCTCTCTCAAAGCAGCTTAGTCATATGCTGCATGGAATAAAAACAGGATTGGCTGAGTAAGGGAATTTACTGTTTCCCAGGAAAGGAAATTGCCTGCAACACATCTGGCAAAACGTTCTAAATGTTTAGTTTTGACAAAATATACATTTCAGCTCTTCTTATAAGGTGAGTTCTGTAGAGTGGGTATCTTCTTTCTAAAAAGGGAAAGATCTAATTTGTACTTTAAATATATCAATCCACTATTTGCTATTTTATGTCAAATACTATATACAGTCAGCTATAAAGCAAGCAGGAAATCACATGCTAAGTGGCTATATTTCAGTTTGCAGAATAAATGTACCACTTCATATCAACAACAGAAATAGAAGATGAACAATGAACATGAAAAAAAAAACAAAAAACGGTGAGAGGAAACAACAGGTCTGAATTGTAACTTTTTACTCAATTTCGTACTGGCATATATAAGATTCCATGCCAATTTATTTACATTCCTTCCTACTTCAACATGCCTAACAATGAAATATTCCTTCTCAGAACTGATGGGAGACAGATTTTCCCTGTCATTCAGCTTTTCTGGAATAAGCCCTGCCCTGCAAGTAGACTTGTTATGCCTCTGAGGCTCAGTAAAAAGTCTGTATTCAGGCATCTTCCTTCCTCCTCCTCAGTTTTCAAGGACAAAAATGTATTTAACTTGCCTTACTTTTCACACCAGTTTTCTAAATTTAGCTGTTACTACTTTCTTTCCCCCTGAACTCTGACTGAGCTTTGACTCCCTTGGGAGGCAGAGAAGACCACTTCCTCCTCCACAGCTGGGAAAGCTGCTCCCAAAGGGATAGAAAGGGTGAAGGATCACAATCAAATGCTCCAAAAGATGCACCAAATATGGCACTATCCTTTAGTGAAGGGTTAAAGGGATGTACATTTATTTTGTTGGCAAGGTGAACATTCACTGACTTTCTCTGGCAGTGGGAAAGAGCACTTCATTAAAGCAATGTGAGTCCATTGGGCCCAGACAGGGAAACACCAAATCATCCCTCAGTTATGTGTGTGTTGGGGCTTGTATTCCAGTTACTGTGCCTACAGCCCAGGAGTACCAGGGAAAAGCTGAGGAAAACATTACCATGATGAACCTCAGGTTCATCCTCCAAGAGCCAGATGAGAAGTATGGCAGAGCAGCTAACTGGCGGTGGGTGTTTGCTGTGCTGATAAGTATCTTCCATTAGTAATTTGGTGGCACTTCTCAGAACAATACCTGCACTTTCCATACATTTTCCCTGCTGACAGCTGCCATAGCAACTGGCCATTCATTCATTCATTCATTCAAAAAAAACAAGCCCACAAAAAACCAAACCCAGACAAAAAACCAGTAAAAGGTGAACTAGTTTTTCTTTCCAGTATTCATACAACGACAGTTCTCCCTAGTGGAGGTCCAGGATACAGCAAGCCTTGCTAGGCAGCCTCCAAGTTCAGTTTTATTCCTGGCCCCATTATGGCTCAAGGGCCTCCCAGGGTCATGCATTGGCCTTTCCAAAAGGAAAACAGACTCCAGTTAAAAACTTCAGAGACACTTCAGTCTCTTCTCAAAACTCCAGCAAAACTGAGCTGCCAGATTACATTGGTGATCTGACTCACTGGTGTGGCATACAGATGGCAAGCTTCATAGCAATTCAAAACCCATTGATTTAATCAATGGAGTTCCTGTGTAATAAATTCTCAGCACCACTTAAATCTTGTCTTTTATATGGTCCCTTGAGTAGAGGCCTAATAATTAAAAAGAAAACTTCTGAAAGACTACACTGGGCAGTCTCAACTTTACCTTTAATATATAACTAAAGGATAAAAAAAAAAAATCCATGAAAATATAATCAGAAAAATTAAGTTTATTCTCCAGTTCTTCCACATCGGGAGACAGATACTTTTGGGACTGGGAGGGCAATCTTATCTTCAGCACTACTCTATTGAGGGACATATATTTTTTTTAGTGGTGACAGGGAAAAAAAAAGCAGGGAACAGACCAATTCAAGGAAAACTCCTAATAGGAAATTCTCATTTAACTTAGCAAATAATTAAAAATACTCAAATAACAGAAAATACTGAATTTGAATGTCTGCTTAGATACCTAGAAATGCTTCACAAAGTCTTGTATGATTATAAATGATTATAAATAATCATACATGCTCTCTTTATTGGATAACAGCAGGTTTCTCAACTGCAAAAGACTGTTATTCACATGGAAATAACCTTTTTTTCAAGGAATTCAATACACAGAAAAGTAGAAATAAGTATACAGAAAGCTTCTGAAATTCCATTAACAATGCAGGTAGCTGTCACATTAATTTGCTTTGCTATTGTAATGCAAAGTTGAGGGGAAGGAGAATGCATAATTTGTATGCCAAACAAAATTTACATATATTTTGTAGAAATTAATCTTGATTGTAGTTCTGAACATATTCCTTCATTTCCTCTGCAAGGATGAACAATGGCAGATGAATATTCCACATGAAAAAAATCTGACAAATTGGTTCCACAGGTCACAGTCCAAGTGTAATTAGAACCCCTTCTGGAAGTCTCCAGAATTAAATTCTAGAGCTTTTCCTTTCCAGAGGTAACTACAAACTATGTAAAGAAATCCCAACAGCTACCAACAATGTAAGGCACGCATTTTAGCTGCCACAACTATTGTTAACAACCCCTGAACACAACTTCCATGACTTGAAAAGTAAAAGCCACATTAATACCCTGTACGATATATAGCAAGTTGCGTAAGAAAGTCTGTCCTAAGAAATCCCAAGGCACACTGGGATTTCCCTCATATAAGAGAAATTTTGGTCTGTAATTCATGCTCGTTTGACTAGCATGGCATTCCCTTTGTTTATTTTAATTAAAAAAAACCCCAATCCTATAGCTTCCAGATCCAGACCAAGCAAAACTTTTGGGCAGTTTGTTGTCAGAAGTAATTATCCTATTATGCTGGTTTCAAGAAAACATTTTCTAAAACAGATAGGTAAACTTTTCCAAAATTTCAGTGTAGTTGACTCTTTCCCAGAGTTGTAAGTTTCCTTTTTTTCAAGATCACTTATCATTGCAGAGTGTGAGATAATGGGAGTGGGAGAGTGGGAATTAGGGAGAAGCTCCTTTTTACTCTTACTTTTACATTTCAAATACTTACTTTATCATCATTTCCCTGACCTTGATAGGTATTTCCCACTTCCAGGGGCACGAAATTGGGCTAGTGAGAGCTGAGAGGGCAACTGCTACTCAGCCACACCACTTCCTGAGTTATGCCTTACTGCCACTGTGTCTGGAGTTATTCCTCTTCCAGTCCCAGCTGACTTGTGATTTGTAACTCTTGTTAACATTAGCACTTCCAAAATTAGCCATTTAATACAGACAAAAAAGCCCCTTTAAAAAACAAACAAACAAACAAACAAACAAACCGGCAAGAAAAAGAACAGCTTGGAAGAAGCGTAGCTCTTGAAAGACATGCCTAAAAATTGAATGTTCTTCTGCGAGATTTAGTAAAATACAAAGTCTGTTCAACTGAAAGCTTTTAATTAAACCCCTTTTCTTGTTCTCTTTGCAAGGATGTACCCAAGACTGCTTTTGTATGCTTCGGACAGCGTATTTCTCTGTAATTACACAATGCATTAAACACAAACGAAACCGCATCTTGATTCAGCACATTTAAAAGGAAAAAAAAATCTTTAAGAAGACCAAAGAAGCCCAGGAACTACTTTTTTTTTGGGGGGGGGGCACAATGTTTAAAAATTATTACCACCACAAATAATTTAAAGACATAGGTGGAGGCTATCGGAACTGATTGCTCTGTCTAGGAAATTCTGAATTAGACCCGTGCTGCGGTAATTCGTAGGGGTCCGGTTGCTCCTCCCCGGTGCCCCCTCTCGCTTCGCTCCGCGCAGCTCCGCGCCCGGGCGAGCGCTTTCCCCCCGTCCCTCCCGCCCCTCTACCACCCGTGCCCCCCGGCGCAGCCCCCACCGGAGCCAGCCACACACACAAGTGAACTTTTCTGCGTTTTCCAGCAATTAAAAAGAATAAAGCAACAGTTGTCTCCAGGCAGGGCATGGATCCTGGTGACCCTGATTTTCTGTGTGGCTGGGCAGGGTGAATGGGGCTATTGAGACCCTGATGACTGGCATCTCCACTCCAGGATTGTCTCCCCTTCCAAGTCCCCCTCCCCACACTCTCCTCCTCCCTATCCTCCTCCTTGCTTTTAATTTCCTTCCTGCAGAGAGCTGCTCATCCCCTTCCCATTGGCCAAAGGCCTGAAAGGGAATGGAGGAGACAAGGGAAGGATTAAAGACGCTCTGCTTAGGAGCAGGCAGCCTGAATACAAGATGCACCGGCTGGGAAAGAATGGGGGCTTAGTGGGGCACCAGATCAGACCCGCCTCCGCCGCATTCAGCCTGACCTGCATTCCTGCATTGCTAAGCAGGGACCTTTCTCCCTGGCTGGCCTGTCAGAGGGATGCCCTGGATCTCTGTCCCACCTGCCGCTGCAGGTAGACCTGCCCAGGATGGTCCCACTGCTCTGCACCCCTCAGGGTGCAGCCATGATGGAGGACAGCAGGGCTACAATGTTTGTGGCTCCCTTGGGTCAGTCAGACCAGCCTGGAACACAGTGTCTGCAGCCTGCCTCATGAGGATGAGGAGGCAGCTGGGGCATCCCCTGGACCAGCCTGGCAGTGATGTGGGGCAATTCGGGTCTCTGGGACGCTCACAGCCCTTGGTCCAGCAGGGCTATGGTTCTCATCCTGCAGGGATGGAGCAGGAACTGTTGCTTAGTGCTCAGAGGAAGAAGGTTGGAGCCTGCATCAGGTCTTGCATGACTGGCGAAGGGTTGGGACACTTCCAGCCATAGCCTTGGTGTCAGAGAGGGTGGTGCCTCACTGCTTGTCATAGGTGATCTCATAGAAGACTCCTCCAAGAATCCATGGTGTTCACTGCCCTCCTCAGCACCTCCTGCAGCCATGTAATTTGGGGTGCATGGTGGCTTGCATTCACCCCTTCCCCGATCCCATTTACCCCATACCAACAGCATGTGCATGATGCAGGACTTGTCACGTTCTGGTCTTTGGGCTGCTCCAAGGGCAGGTCTGGGGCAGGTGGATTTTGCTGCTGGAGTTGGCCTTTGGGAGGGGCTGGATCAGGGGGAGATGGAGCATGGGCTTGGGGTCATACCAGGAATGAGGGGGCTCCAAGGGTGATGGTAGGTGATGGCCACCTATCACTGACCAAACCCACGGGGAGACACATGGGGAGTCACCCAGGAGTAGAGTGGTGGTGTCAGCAGCATCTGGGTCTTTCCATGCCTCTTGCACCCTCCATGCCAGGTCTTAGGTGAGGAGCAGGTAGAAGAGAGTCACCGGGTCAGGGTAGTGCAGGATTGGTACTTGCTGGTACCATCTGGCCAAGAGCACCCCCCTGGCCAAGGTGAGGTCAGTGCACCGAAGCTGAAGCAGCGCAGCCCCCTCTGTGTTATTACCATGGTGGGTAATCCTTAGTGTTTGCACACACGAGGTCCCCACCGTAGGGATGGAGACACCCCCTCCTCTGTGAACTGGGACTCAGACTGACAATCCTGTCAGGAGCTGGTTTCTTTCACAGGATGGGGGGAGGTTGTTCTCAAGGCCTCTTTGGGTCCCTGCTCACATTCAACCCAGAGAGCTCCTTCTGAAGGAACACATCCCTAGTGGAACCCAGAAGGGTCCCAAAGTGCTAAGACGTTTCCAAGCTGAGAAGCTGGTGGTCTGGATTGGGGAGCAAGTACAGGGGGGATCAGAAAAGTCCTACAGCCCCCAGGCATCAGCTGTGAAGGCACCCCAGGGATCCCACGCTGCCAGGAGCATCCCAGGGACCCAGGTTGACAGGCAGGGACACACCTCAGGACACTATGCACACAACCACAGGGCCCTGCCATGCAGGGACAGGGATCTGAGCTCCTACGTCCCATGCAGTTCATGCAATTTTAGTTTTCCCGAGGGTTGTCCTGCCTTTCCCCATCTTGCTGGTCTGGTCCCTCATGCACCCCAAAGCTGTGCAGCATCTGCAACAGTTGGGGTGGAGCCTTGGTGACTATGTGAATACGGATGCAGGAGACTGGGGTGGGACATGGCTGAGCACATGGAGGTGGTCTGCCAGGGAAGCCTTGATCACCCACCCACCAGACTCTTGATTGTAGCGATACAGGGCAAGATTCAGGCACCAAAAGGTAACCACCTTATGCCAGCTGAGATGCCCCAGGATGCCCAGAACATCTGTGCAAGTCTAGGAGATGGGATGTCCTCCAGACCCTGGGGCAGAGGACATGCAAGACTGGTACCTGCTGTCACTGGCCAAGAGCACCCCCCCTGCCAAGGCAAGGTCAGTGCACTGGGACTGGAGCAGCACAGCCCCCTCGGTGTTATTACCTTGGTGGGGCAGGACATGCACCCGGACAGGACACCCCAAGCAGCAGAAGGAGCCCAGACACTACCTCAGATGGACACCACAGGGTCAGAGCTGAATCCCACCCCACCTGACCATGTACAGGCAGGGTGCCAGTTATTGCTACCTCCTGATCACCGCATCACAGACTCCATGGTCCAGCCGGCATCACTCAGACAGCTTCAATCCTCACATGATAAAATCCATGATTTTAAAATGTTTTTATGTATTTGTCACTAAAAGCCCCATCTCCTGGAGTTCTGTGACTCCAGCAGAAACTTGGCACTTGGAAGAGCATGAAATCCTTCCTGGGGTGCACCACGATTTCCATCCCAGAAGGCAGAGGAAAAAAGCGCTCATCTAGTCCTCCTCCAGAGAAGAGTCATATCCCTCCAGGCATCCTACACACCCACCTGCATCACTGCATCTGCTCACTCAGGGAATGAGGTCTGAGGTCTCTTCACCAGAAATCTGCTCCTACTTCAGGGCAAAATGGGTAGGAAATAATCCCTTTTGGTGTAAGGGATCTCTGCTACCAGTATGAGGCACCTGCCCTGCTGGGAAAGCACCAGCCATGGCGAGGCAGAGGGGCTGGTCCTTGCTTAGGGGCTGGTGGGTACATCACTGTGGCTTTTGGCTGTGCCTGGCCCTGCAGGAGCCCTCTCCCTTTCCTTCCCCTCCCTCCCTCTCTCCCTCCCTCTCCACCAAGACCAGGAGTCCTGCTCTTTGGGTTTGTCTCTCACAGCTCTTCGCCACTCCAAGATCTGAATGTCCCCATTGCCCCATGACTGCCCATCACCGTTAGCAGGCAGGAGACACAGGGGGGTCCCCACCATGTTGCACCCCTAGACTCTCCCATCCCAGGCCGGTTCCCACCCAGGCCCCAGCAGCAGCCCAGTCTGCCTGCAGAAACGAGGAGCTCCACCCCAGTGGAGAAGCCCAGGGGTCCCAGGCACAGAAGAGACCTGGTGAAGGCAACTCGTCTCCCTGGAGGGTGGCTGATGGACTTTTGTTCCTCTTCCTCCATGCTGAGGGGCCGGAGCCTGGTATTTCCCATCCCTGGCGGGGCTGGAGAACTCTTCCCTCCGCCCAGCCGGGATGGAGAGGGACCACGGGGCTTTCTCTTTAATGCAATGCTATGAATACTCGGGGTCTTTCTGCTCGCTGTTTAATGGATTTGAATGTGAAAAGGTGGTGGAATTGGGAAGAGGGAAAGAGAGGGGGGAGGCCCGGCCTCTTTGTTCGGGGATGCTGCTCCAACCTTGGATTTATTTAGCATTTGGAGGGCTCTGGGGTCTTTCTCTCCTCCCCAGCCGCTGCAAAGGCTCACTCCCTTTTCTGCCTCATGCTTATTAGCATAGCAGCTGCTCCGGGTGAGGGGCTAGGCACGAGAAAAGGATAGAGGCGTCCGGGAAATGAATAGGAGGGGAAAAAAATAGCTTAAAAGGACACAGGCTTTGAATGAGGGGGAGTCGTGAGTGGAAAAGGGGACGGGGGGTGGCGGGCAGTTGTCACCGTGGCTGCAAATGTGAGTGGGGTGCAATGCAAGGACCCGCCGGGGATGGGTGCCCCAGCTGGGCGCTGTGCCGGGGGATGAAGGCCGGATCCTGGCACTGCAGAGTAAGGCCAGGGATGCTTGGTGAACCCCTGCTCATGGGGACATGCAGGGTGATGGGTGCTGAGCGGGAACCCTGCTGTGCCCACAGCCCTGTGTCCTCAGCCTCCCTGCACCCCTCTTCCTGCAGGGACTGGGGGTTCCCCAGCCCACTGCGGCTTGGGGTTCCCCAGCTGTGACCCCCTCCCCACTGCAGCATCCAGAGAGAGGTCCCAGTAAGTGTCACAGCAGCTGGCAGTCCCAAAGGCGTTGAGCTGCTGCAGGCCCCAGCTCCTCTCCATGGGGAAGGCTGGGCACTGGGGCAGGGGGGCAGCAGGCGATGCCCCTGGGGCACCAGTGCCTCCGGCTCCTCCAGCTACTCCCCAGCAGAGCCCTCCAGCCACCAGATGATTGAGTGGAAAATTCAGTAATTAAAGGTGTCCAGGGAGTTGCCACACTGTTTCTGCCCTAGCTCACAGAGGGACGGCCACACTGCAGTGTCCCACCAAGAGCTCCCGGAGCAAGCAGGGGAATGAATGCAGGCAGAGGGCTAGTGCTGGGCAGAGAACCTGGGAGAGGGCTGGGCAAATTCAGAGTTTGTCTGTGCGACCGATCATGCACAATAACTCTGCTGTTGACCGGGCAGAAGTGGGCATAGTGGTTTTTCATCTGGAGGAACAAGAGCTGAGGCTGGGGTGCACTGCCAGGGCTGAGAGGCGGCCACAGAGGTGCCATCTGCAGGCAGAGGCCCTCCTGGGTTCGCTGATTTGGAGTCAGGATTCTGCCTGTTGTGCCCTCCTGTTCCCGGGGAACAAACCATCAGCTGCAGGGTGTTGCTCAGGCCTCACGCAGAGCCTCACGTTGTCCCATCAGCACACGGCACAGAGCTGCCACTCAGCACTGAGCTGAGGTCCCCTCTGGCCAGAGGTGTTCGTGGCCATGCTCGATGGGCCAGCCCTGCCTCTGCCCCGTGCTCCACAGGAGCATCTTCCTGCATGCTGTGCCAGGCTCCCCAGCTCCTCCATGCCTGTGGCAGGGCTGGCACCGAGCGGGGCTCAGCGGAGCCAGCCACACTGCCAGCGTGTCCAGGACAAACATGAAGCTGGTTGGTGCTGGCCTAGATCAGCAACGAGAAGATGGATTTGTCAATGAGCAAGGGCTGGCTGTGGCCAAGGACAGCCCACCGTGCACTGCCCCGCTGAAGCGCTGGCTTTTTGTGCCCCTCCACTCTCTGCTGGGCTGCCAGAGCTGCTGCCCAGATCATGATGGGGAAGGGGAGGCACCTTCTGGAGGGGTTCTTCCTCAAAAGCAGCAGGAGGACATGCCCTCCTTGGCCATTTCTTTGGGGTCGGGAAGAGAAACCTGCTGACATGGAGAAGTAAAAACTACATTGCACCTGCAGGTCTATAGCCCACCCAGTTTGAGACCCAGAGGTCACCACTCCCTGGTCACCCCTTATCAGGCACCTCCAGAGATGAGTGTTCATGGCAGGTGGTGTCAGCATCCCTGGGCTGACACAGCCCCCCAGGCATGGAGGCATCCAGAGTGAGGCATGGGGGCATGGCACTGAAAACCCCGTGCCCACCTCCTGGC
>JANHFX010028030.1:0-16955 GCA_027560015.1 Chloroceryle amazona
CCTGGTGCAACTTGAGGTTGGTTTCCCTTGTCCCGCTGCTTGTTCTTTGGAGAGCAGAGCCCGACCCGCCCCTGGCTCCAGCCTCCTGTCAGGAGCTGTCAGAGCCAGAAGGTCTCCCCTGAGCCTCCTTTGCTCCAGATTGAACAAGCCCGGGTCCCTCAGCTGCTCCTCACCAGAATTGTTCCCCAGCTTTGTTGCCTTTCTCTGCACATGCTCCAGCAAAATAGTCATATAACTTCACTTGGAACACTTAAAATCCACTGCCATTCATCAGCCAGTGAGATACCTGCAGGGATATCATCTAACAAGGAAAATTTCCCTCAGCAACACAACTTTAGACCTGCCTCTACCTCAGGACAGTGAAGGAGACCTGAGTACCTACATGCCACCCTCCTGGGGTCAGCACCAGCCTTCACCTCCCTCCTCATTCCTGTTCCACCTCATGTTTTGCACCTGTTGCCAGTTAACTTGTTTAAAATGCTTATAAAAGTCAACTACACCTGAGAGTGGGGTGGAGGTTGTGCCAGGTGCAGAAGGTGAGTGGGACTGGCTGCTGAAAGGAAAGAGCTGCTGCTTAACGCTATCATATTAATTTGGGGATTTATGTAAATTTAACAATAGCTTGAAAAGATGAAGTAGGTATCTAGAGACAGGTTAATGTGAAAAGCAGACTACATATGAAGACTCAAATGTTACTTCATGGTATGTATAGAATAGCCTAGTATTGATAATCCTTCATTCTTGGGAACACATTTGAGTTATTTAATGTCTTTGAATGCTGTTTAGAGCTTTCATGAGACATAGAAGTGGTTAGTTGATATTTAATGTTCTACTCTATCTCAAGGATGCGTGGTGACTGGAGTTGCTACTTGACAACAACAACCTCTCGTATCTCAGATTGTTTGAAGTTTTGTTCAGAAAACCAAACTCCACTTTCTCACAGAAACAACTTGCCAGAGAGTAAATTTTCTGTGTTTGTTGAAAGTTGCATTTCTTAGTTGCTTTGATTCCAGGTATTTTGTTCAGTAACTTCTCCTGAGGCAAGAAAGCCTTGAATTCATGAATAGTTGCAGTAGGGTTGGAAAACAGTTTGTGGAATTAGTTAGTTTTGCAATTTCTGGTATAAAAAATGGCTGAAATGTAGCATTTATATGCATTGTATTAAAAAGTTTTAATTGTTTGTTTGTTTGCTTTCCCTCCCAGATTGATGTAGAGATCTGTTTGATTGGTGGTCATTGCCAAAGTCCCATTGACAGATTCTGGAATGGCAATGCTATGATATATATTTTGCAGAAAGCGGTGAGTGCATAATAATAGTTGGCTTTTTTAAACTTTGGAATTCCTATCAAATAATTTCACATACATTGCATTTTTTTTTTTGGTTTACCTTTGCGTTTCTTAGAGGCACAATGAAGAAAGTGACTCTGTGGAAGAATCCAAACCAGATGATGCTCTTTATGCCTCAGAGCTTTTACCAATGGAGGGTACTGCACCAGTGGCTCTTTCTTTCAGAAGAGCAAAGTAAGTGTTAAAGCTCTGCCTCCCCTTTTGGTAGTATTTTCTTTTGGAATTTTTGTCTGTCTTGCTCATATTCAGAACCTGTATTATTTTCAATCTCCTGAATTAAATTACTCCTTTGTTTAGTGGGATGATTTATGATAGGAATGATTTTAGCTGGGCTTGTTGGCATCTTATATATATATATATTTTTTTTCCCTGTTCATACTTCCCAGGCAGTTGATTTCCTTATACACAATGGTACAAAATCCACACATGACCCACTTGAAGATCGGTGAGCTGGTTGTGCTTCCTCCCCTCTGGATAAGGTGTGATGGTTCTGATCCTGAACATACCTGTTGGCTTGGAGCTGAGCCTCTCAAAGCTGGAAACAAAATCACAGGGATCAATTTTTATATGGTTACATGTGAAGGTCAGTTCATAACATTACACATAAAATTAAATGAACAAGGGTTAAAACCATGAGACTGGTGATGTTGTCTTTGTCTTTTGTTCTGAACTTGGTACTGCTCCTCATTTAAAAAAAGGAGGGGGGGAAAATAGAGAAAAGATGTTTTCAACCCATTCTGTGTGGGGAAAGAACTTGTTATACACTTAAAGCAGCACTGTCTGTGCAGTCCTGCCTTTCACTGGGGTGCAATAACTTGGCGAAGTGAAATTGCTGCCATTCAACTTCTTATCCAAGCTTGCTCTCTACAGACAGCATGAATCATGTTTGGCCAGAGTGTTTGAGAATCAGTTTGAACTGCTAAAATGGAATGGTGTCAAATGCAATGGTTTTTTATTCTTACTTTTTTCCTTTCCTAGGTCCTACAGCTGATAAAACCAACTTTGCAAACCTGGAAGAGCTTAAAAAGGCCCATAAAATGAAACATCATTCATCTGTTGTAGGTTTTTGCAGTCTCACATCTCCAATTTAAGTTTTAAAAACTCTGGGTCGAGATTTATGATACTGGTTTTGAGGAGCTTTATAGATTCTCTTCAGCAACTCAACTTAGTATGGTTCTAGAGTATAATAGTCTCTCTTAAAGTAACATTTGAGCTCTTTATGCTGTACTGTCTTTGCTATTAGCCTTTTATTATGTGCTCAAAATGCTTTCAAAACTGTTTTGCATGAGTACAAAACAATCTTCTGATGGTTTTGTTGTGGTAGTTATTAAATCTCTTCATTCTAGGTGACGACAAAAGGATTTGCTCAGTATGAACTTATTAGAGGTGCTGCAGTAGAGGACACAATCGTAGAATCTGAAAGCAATATATACGTGGATATCACGTGGAATACTGTAGAGAAGATTCTGGAGACACCCCCCCTCATTTCAGCAGCCACACTGGTAAGTCAAGAAGCAAACTGACCAACCCAAACTCCTTCTGTTTTTTTCATTGATGAAAATTTTAGGACGCTTAATTTCTAAATTTTGAAGCTGACATAAACTTCTGGAACTTTCAGAACATCACCCTGGAGTCTGGGGACCCCAGAAGCCCTGTGTATCAGCTCTATAGAGAACTGCAGTTTCTCCTTGTGAGTATAAAGGAGAAATTTCCATTTCAGATTTACATGGAACAGTGACTTTTATTTTTTTTTATTAATAATTTACTCTGAAACATCTGATGAAGTTTTAAATAATGATAATTTCAAGCTTTTCTTTTAGGATAAACTTTGAGTTCAATTTTAAGAATCTTGAATACAAAAAGAACCACCAAAGCCAGGAAGCTTCTAAATTCCTGTCTGGCTGTACAGAGAGAGGTGTATGATTCTGTGAGAAGTTGATACCTGTGGAACCTCAGACAAGAGCTGATGGGTGATATTTTGGTTTTTATCCTACCTTTAGGCTTTGGCTGAAGGTTTGAAGACTGGGGTGACCGAGTGGCCCGAGCCATTAGAGTCTGAATCAGCTGTTGAACTGGTGCAGGAATTTCTGACTGGTAATTGCTGCTTGTTGCATGGGAAGAGAGGGATGTTGCATTTCATAGAAAGAAAAAGAAATTCCATGTGAAATTTTAAAAGTGTTAGACTTAAGAGATGTTAATTTCTGTGCTATAACTACAGGCACAAAATAGTTAACTGACTACATCTCTGTCCTGCTTCCTTTCTTCTAATATCTTGTGTAAAAGTAATAATAGTTTCTTTATAAAATGACACAATTATGTTTAAAAAGCATTTGAAAGAGTTGCAAATGCATCTTTCAAGTTATCTGACATGCACGTGAACTCCAAGTGTCCCTTTGGTGGTGGAAAATGACACTTTGTTGACATCTCAAAATGAAGCAACCAAAATAGCCGAGTCCTTCTGAAAACTTGTGAACAATCTGTCTTATCAGAAGTTTAAGATATTAGAAACCAAATCTAAAATAGAATCAGATGTAGGAATCGCCAAGAGATTTTCAAATGTGGCTGTAAAGTTTTCTTTTTTTAGTATGTAGATAAAACTTGGATGAAAGATAAAATCCACAAAAGCTCTGAAAAATACACATGGAAGAAAACCAGAGGCATTTATTAGATCACCTGCTACCTCTTACTGTTTCCACACTGGAACTTGACCAGTTGATCCTTAAAAAGCAGGATGCAGCAAAGGCTTATGGGGAAAATGTATCATTTGTAACAAAAAATACAAGAAATTATCTTTTCAGACATGTTTGAAGATGGATAAATTTTATTTATTAGTTATTCAATCAGCATATTTCTTAGTTATGATAATACCCAAGGATTTACATGATTGGTGTGATTATAAGTTTGATGTATGTTTGTTTTGGTTTGGTTTTTTCCATAGTGATGAAATTTATTTTTCTCCTCTGCTAGATTTAAAGAAGAAGCTGGATGGATATTGCATATCTGGAAACCAGAACGAAGCAGAGGTACATGTAACTTCCTACCATTGGCTTCTCATCTTGTTTCCCTGGAGCTGTAGTTCAAATAATGGCTACATCTTGTATGTATGTAAATATGTAGACATGAACACATAAAGATGGATCTCTTGCTTTCTGACTCTGCTGTGTAAAAGTAAGGGAAGAAGGCCTTACAAGCACGATTCAGAATTCCATAGCTGTCTTCTAATAGAAACTTCACTGTAATTTTTAGCTTAAGAAAAGCTTCCTGTTTTTTTCCCCTCTAAAAAGTGTCCACTACACCTCTTTCTATATAACTTGGTGGCGTGGAGCTGTTTCCATGTGCGTCTTTCCTTTCCCTTTTCACTACCAAAAGCTTGTGAATTGAAGTGTATTACATCAATTCCAATCACACTCCCTTCTCTTAACAATCATCTGTCATCTTCTGAAGCTAGTGATCTCATGGTGGTCCTACTTTATTCCAGAACCTTTGCACTATTCTGTTCCGTCACTAAGTTGCTTTGTTTGCCCAGTTTAATGATTTTTGGGCCATTTTAATGGTATCAATTGGTTATCTGTCCTATTTATCCAGAGCTTTTGATATTCTAGAGCAATGAGCAAATTCAAATTATAGAAATGTCCTCACTTGTATTAAGACTTATTTTTTCTTTTTCCTCTTTCAGTCTACAAGGAAATATTTGGGTCTTTTTTTCCTGTTGAGAGAAAAATTTGCTTTTTAGTGATAAGCTGATACAGAAATCATTATGTTTTTAGCTTAACCAGAAATATTCAGGATCAGAGTAACAGGAAAATAGCTCCCTGCTCTGAGAATCTGCATGTGTATTAATTTTGACTTTTGAGGGCACAGCTAGGTATACAGAAAGTTCATTATCCGAGTTCACTGTAGCGTAGGTGATATCTGGAGCTAGTGCTTGCTGGATTGTTTTCTTGCTGTTTACTTAAATTCCCTGTGCATTGTGCCATTGTAATGTGAAAAGGACCAGCCTGAGCTAAGCTGGTTTTTGTTTTGGTTTGGATTTTTAACTAGTCAGTCTGAGCTTTACTTGGCTGTGATCAAAAACCTTTCTGACAGTAAACTTCACTTCCTACTCCAAAGTTAGCAACTATCTAGTATGATAATTCTGGAAAGACTTAGTCTTACTTTTAAATTAAAAAAAAAAAAAGCTTTCAAATTATTCTGCTCTAGTAGCTTCTGTGCAGGGGTTTCTTTGGAAGAGGGGAGAAAAAATAGCAATGCACCCAATTTCGATTGTTGGAGAAAGCTGGAATTCATAAAGTTATTGAATCTTAGGCATCTTTTTTTAACTTAAGCCAAACAAATTCTTTCAGAAAATCAAGGGTGACACTGCTGCAGTGGACAGTTCCATAAAATCAATCTTCAGTGAGCGAGGAGACCTGGATTTTGCTGAACAATTATGGTGCAAAATGAGAAGTAAGTGTCGTGTGGAGTTTTTTTTGTTCCACCTGTTTTCTTTGAATTCTTCTGCTGTCTGTATCTGTGGCCCTGTATTGCTTTCTTGGTGAAATGAAGATCTATTTCTCTGAGTTTTAATGACTGATCAGCTCTTCAGAGAATTGTTATCAGCAGGCTGTTTATAAAGGAGCTAATTTTAGGTACATGTGTTATTATTTTTATGATATGTAAAGCTAGACCAACATCTAGCAGGAGATATGGATTTAATTTTATTTAATAGTAAGAGTTACTAAACAATTACTAGTACTCAACTGAAAAGCTTATAAATTTTTTATCCTTCTAGATCTGAAGGACAATTTTTAAGTTAATAAAGCTGCATGCAAACTTTATCATTCTTGCAGCACTGCTCACAGTGCCAGCAGTAAAATACATTCTTCTTGCTATTTTTTTCAGTTTACTAATTCATCTTTAAAGAAGGGGTTTTATTCTTTCACGTAGTTGTTGGCTTAGTGTTGACTAAACAGAGAGAGAGAGAGCCTGGACGGAGAAATGAAACTTTGTTGTTTGTTTGTTTGTTTTTCCTTAATTTTTAAGGTGTCAGTTCCTATCAGGAGTTGGTAGAGTGTTTCACACTGATCATAAGATCCCTGGAACACAGTGAGATACAGCCGTGGGTATGTATTTGTGTCTCACAGTAAACATTAACATTTGAAGTTGTTTTCAGAAGAATGTAATTCTTGTCACTTAAACACCTCTCGTTTCTGTCTTGTCTTTAAATTACTTTCCCATGTCACAGTCTGCCTCTGTTTTCCATGCTGGTGTACTTCTGAACAATCTGTATGATTTGTACACAGCAACATCACAAGAAATCTTTTTATAATCTTTAGATTCATCAAGGGAGTAGCAGTTTGCTCAGCAAACTGATTCAGCAGTCTTACCATGGAAGGATGGAGGCTGTTTCCCTCAGTGGCATCACCCCAATTCAGATGCTCTTGGAGATTGGCTTGGATAAGATGAAGAAGGATTATGTCAGTTTTTTCATAGGTAAGCTTGGTGTTTGTTAACATGATTGGAAAGTCCAGAGAAAAGGTGTTCCATGCAGGAAATAATGCTGGGTTTTGGTAACCTCGATCTTGCTTTTCCTCTCACCTGCTGCCTCCACCCTTAGTAATTGTATTTTTCAGTTGTATACAGTTTCAAAGTGTAAAAAAGGAATTTTTTTCAAAAGAACCGTAGCTTGCATAACCACCTATTTCTTTTCAATTTGAGAAAACCTTTGAGTTGAACTTGAAGTAAAATAAATTCCAGACTTATATAAATGTGGCCTGTTTTGCTTTCTTAGCTGTTTGCTGTAGGTGGGAAAAATAAGACCCTTGTGCTCTTTCTTTTCCTTAATGATCCACATGGGTTATAAAGAAATTGGAGAAGGGCATTTATATGTAATAGCTGTGGTTTTACAGGCTGTAGTATTTAGAAAGATGGTTCTGATTATTCATATATATGTTACACTGGAAACAAAAGCTAGGGTGGAAAAATTTTTGTCAAGTACTCTTTATTTTTATTTTTTTTTTTTTTTCCTCTCCTTGAAAACATTGTGGCTTTGCTTTCAGAATTACACCTTTTTTTTTTTTCCTGAATCTGTGGGAGATGTTTGTGTTTTACCATTGTTATTACCCTCTTCCTTCACTTTTTTTTTTTTTTTTGCTTTTTCACCCACTTTTTTTTCTTTTTCATATTATTTTTACTATTTTTAAACTATTATGTTTCAAGGAGGGTGGTTGTCTCGAAGTGTGTGGTAAGTTTCTTTGTTGTGCAGCTCCAGTGGTAAATAAAATAATGCCTCTGCTGTGCCACTCTAAAGACTTTTTTCTTTTTTCTTTTTAATGAGTCAATAAATAACATTGCAGTCCCAGTGACTTTGCACTTTTCTTTGGTAGAATTCTATTTGATTACCTGAATGTTGCTTATATTTCATCTGACACCATGTAGTAAACTTTTTTTTCCGCTCCCTTTTACAGGCCAGGAACTTGCAACATTAACCTACTTGGTGAGATGCCTTATTTTAATTTATTTATTTATTTTACTCTAAAAGGAGAGTAAAGTAGAGCACAAGCTGAGAAACTGAATTGCAGACCATGAGGATGGAATACTGTACTGCAGAGATGTCATGATGTTGGTTTTTCATGGATAGGTTATTTCCTAGGGCTCTGATACGGGTCATTGTCAGGCAGGACAGTCAACATCTGTTCATACTTTAATAACACAGAACTTTGTTCAGATTCTGCTGGGCCATTCTTAGAATTTTGGCTTCTCAAAAGCAGCAGGAAAATTTAGTTTAGCGTACTAAAGATGTGTTGTGTGTCTGTAGAAATCGAGTGTCCAGTTGAAAGCAGAGGCTGTTTGCTCTTCCAGGATTACTTCATTTCCACATCAGTAGATCTACAAGAACAAGCTCATCGTGTTCAAAAGCTTCACCACATGCTGGAAATAATGGTCAGCTGTACAGTCTTACTTCAGTTTAAACACGAGAACCTCTTCCCTTTGACACAGTAATTATCTCATTTTTACTTTTTACTCTTTAATTGTCAATAACAAATTCTCTGTGACATTTGTAAAGAAACTGTCTTAAAAAAAAACCAAACAAAATGAACGTCTCCTTAATGTTGATGACAGTGAGACTGCAAAAGTAGTGGTTGGGTCTTCCTGTTAAATTCTGTTTTGTGGCTAAAATTGAAACCCGAGGGAAATAATAAAACCTGAGAGTATAGTTAATTTTGCATGAGGTTTATTCAGTGTTGAACGAGCATTTTCCCCAAAGGCAGTTAGTAACTAGTTGATATCTATTGTAGAATTTGCATGAAATACTACAAGGAAAACCCTCTAAATGAGAAGCACGTGTTTCAACTGCCAATCAGACCAGCTCTCGTCAAGAAGTTCTATCAAAAGTAAGAGAAACTTCAATCTTTGTAGCTTTAAAATTCAAATGGGACCGAACACCTGACTGAATTTTGACCTTTGTTTTGATTATTCCCTCAGTGATCACCCAGAAATATGGAAGGTGGACATAAGTAGTGGGCATGGGCTGAAGGAGGTTAAAACAACATGGCTAGTTAGCACTAATCCTCCAGCTGAACATATGACATCAAACAATACAGGTAAGGAATATTTGTGGTATCTTGACATAATGAAAGTGCACACTTGAAACAAATCGTTTTTTATACTGTGTTCAGTGGGTTTAAACTTTTCCTTGCTTAAATCTTGGGCGAAGGCAAAACGGTGTTTTGTCTTATAAAAGGCAATTTATTGAATGTGAAAGATTTTCAGAAGGTGATGACTTCTGTCATCTCACCTTTGCTGGGTTGTTTTTAGAGTAAAAATGACAGAATAGTTCCAGATCTGACATGATTAAGTATTCTCCACAGTATCTTATAACTTATTTCTGAAATCTTTGCCGGTTTATCCGAGGATGGTTTTGAAGAGAAACTTCCTGTTACTGAAAGCTGGTTTCTAGTCAGAGAAGCAAGAGGGTCCTAAGGAGAGAAGACATCCCTTGCTGCAATCAAGTGTAGAACAAGTGAAAAAGCATGAGAATGGGGAAGAATTAAACATATAGAGTGGTATAGAAATAATTTGCCTTTCTGGGGTGAGGTCTGATACCGGGAGAAGCATTCCCAAGTTTTTGCCATGAAGTGCTCCTTTCAGTAAAACTGAAATTCCGAAACCAGCTCTTGAAGCTGCTACCTGAACTAATCTCCACAATTTCTAATAGTGGCTAATCCCATCCTTCTCTTCTCTCTGTGCAGGTCTCTTGTCCGATTCCACAGTTAACGGAAGCAGTGAAGAAAGAATGTATTTTATCACAATGGCTCAGTGCAGTCAGGTGCATTTCACATAAAATGCATGTTACTCTACAGGCAGGCACTGGAAAGGTACAGTAGAGGGGAAAGTTCAGTCTTATCTGTGTCCCAACAGTACATTTAGAAACACTCTCTGGTTTGAAGAACAGTAACCTCTTACTGAGCTCTTTGCTTTAGTGTGCTTGAAGTGTGACATAGGCAGCCACAATTCACCTGTATGCATCTGGTTTGTTTATAAATGTTGTGCAATTATCAATGTACAGTATAATTTTGAAAATCTAGATCTTTTCGTTCGTATATTTCCAAATGTTCAATAAAGTTCTGCACTTTGGGGTTTTAATTTTATTTTTATTTCTTAAGAATTCAATCAGACACTGTTCAGAGTGTGAATTGTCTTCACCCAACAAAGCAAGCACTATCGTTGTGTTTTCCCAGTGTCAAGTCGTGTTCCATCATCCAGATCTTTTTGGAAAGCTGTTCATCCAGAGCATAGTGAACTTCTGACAATTTGATTGTCCCCTTGTTTATAATTTGGAGACTTCCTGGGTATACTTGAGTCTCTGCAAATTCTTCCCCCCTCTCTCCCCCCCAGTACAAAGTGAATTATTTTAACAGTGATGTCCAGCCTAATTGGCTGGGCATAATCATTGAAATATGTTGGGATGGCAGTTGCAGCTGTTTCTAGGTTGGTTAGATAGTGTCTGTAACATTTTGGTAGTGTAACTTTAAACAATTACATAGTGTAGGGTATGTTGATTAAATAATTTGAGAGAGAAATGTTTTGCATAAAAGATATTGATGAATAAGCAAAACCTCAGTATTCATGCTTTTAAACTAAATTTCTGTAATTTCTGGTTTCTCCTCAGTAAATATTTCTTAGCCCTTTCTTAATATTACATCTTAATGACAGTTTTAATAATTGACCTGGTTCTCAGCTTCCCTTCAAAGGCTTCTTTTTGGGTTTACTTAGCACTACTTTGCCCTCAGTAGATGCACTTGCAGCGTTGAAAACCCAGTGCAAGCTAAACAGGAGACTTGGTTGTTGCTTTGCTTTAGAGGAATAATTTCAAGCACAGCAGAAGGACAGTACAGCCAGATGGCTGCATTCTGGAACAAATTTTTTGTAGTCATGTACTTAACTCATTCCTACCTCCATTTAAAGTGGAATATTACATTCTGGAAGCGCTTGGATTATTTAAAATACACATTTCTGTGTGCAGTATGTTCTAAAGTCGTTTGAGGTAAACCTAGATTTCTTAAACCAAACTAGACAGATGAGTGTCTGCTTTAAATCTGACTCAGCAGTTTCATCTTTGATCAATCAATTCAAATAATTTTTATCCACACCTAAATGGTAAGATGTATATTATCTGAACTTCCAGACCTGAGTAGTAAGTTAATGTTTAAGCAGTGCTCTTGAAATATTTAAATGCTCTTTTATTTTAAAATGATGTGTCTGTCTCTTCAAATAGTGGTTACATGCCAATTGATCTCTCGATGAGCAGACTGCAATCAGAATTTGCAAACAGCTTTTAATTACTTGAAAGTTGTACTGGCAAGATTTAATCACTTTAATCTTAGCTAACTATTTACTGGTGAACAAAATGTGTAGTAGCTTCCAAAGTAATAAGAAACATAAGATCTGCTCCTTAAAATCAGTAGAAAGTAATGCAGAAAGAAAATGCACTTTGGGTGTCGATAAAAAATGAACTGTTGGCAACTCAGCAGAAAAAATACAAAGTGCTAGGTGGGCAGGTAAAATAGTTCTTTGATCTTTACAATGGTATAAAAGGAGGCATCTGTGGTAAACTTTAACCAATAAAATAAACCAGCTGAATTTATTATGCAAGATGAAGTGTGTAAGTGTGCAATTTTAACTGTGATTTCGAAGGTAGAATATTAGTAGGATGATACTGACGAGTACGAAGAGTGTGAAAACTGTAGGAAGAACAATCTCTGTCACCTTCTCCATGTGAGTAATCAGGGAATCTAAAATTTGAGAAATACATAAGAAATTTAATCTTAATTAAATATTAATTGTTTAGAGTTAAATTAAGGAATTCTTTATCATGTGGCTAAAATTATTTTGTTAATGTTGACAGCGGCATAAACAGCGAACAAAACAAACAATTTCATAGAAGCTGGAGCACATCTGTGACAGTTTTCCCTTTTTTTTTTTCTTACTAAGGTAAATTTTTGAAGATATGTCAGTGTGCAAAGGGCTGCAAAAATTGTGCTTGTTCGGAGTTAGCATCAGTAGAAAAGGAAATTGTTAGAGAGAAATCCTTGGAAAGCACTCCAGCCTTTTTATGATCATTTTGCAGCTCTTTAAAACATTAAATGGGTTTTATTGTGTAGCATTTTGCTCTACAGATAAGCCTTGAAGTGCTCAGTAAATAATTCACATAGATTCTATCCCTCAGCAGCTGAGGCACAGCAGAATGTACTTGGGATGACTGCTTTGATGTTTTCTACCCTGTGAAATTTATCTCCTCCTTATAAGCCCTCATAATACTTATTTAATCTTTCTTAAAAGTTTGAGGAATCCACTGTGGGAGATGATTCTAACTCAGGAATTCTGAAAAGGTCCTGAGTTACCCCAGGAAGGGTTTAAGGGAGCTGGATTAGCCTGGCACTGTGGAAACTGCAGGCAAAGTTTGCTGTGTTCTGTATTCTGGAGCAGTTGCTGTATGTTGTGCTGCTGTTAGCTTGTTACCAGGAGTGTGAAAGAGCAGAAACGTGTTTTAAGGCAACCTTCAGCTAGTGCTTAGCCCATTTTTTTTGTTTCTTTGTAGTTCAATTTTCAAAGTCCAACATAGATTTCTTTTCTGTCTGCGTGGCTGTCTTGTTTTGTCTGGCTTTGCTTTCTGTTTGAAAGAGCATGTAGCACTTGTTATGATTTTAAGGAGAATACTGTTATCCCCAGCCTTCATTTCAAACAATAACTCTTTCAGTTTGTGTATTCCATTGCCATCCAAAGTTGATCTGTTTACCTGCAGTGATTTTTTTTTTTTTTTATTTATTTTTTTTGTTGGGGAGAACAAAGACATTTTTCTTAAGAGGCTTGTATTCAGAAGTGGTCGTGCTTTCAGAGAGAAAATACCTTTTAGGACCTGTAATATTCACAATGAAATTTAAAATCTGAAATAAGTTTTTATAAAACAAAACAGAAGACACGTAATTACCTGTAGCAAGGAGCTGGTGTGTGGTAGAACAAGTGTCCATGGCCTTCTGGTACCAGTTTTCCACCTGAGAGGGTTGACATGCAGCAGTTAGACTGTTATAGTCTGTCCTGTTCACAGCAGCTTCTCTGTGCCTGAACATTTGTCCACTACAATTAACTTGAAACTATTCTGTCAACAGATAATTTCCTGAAAGTTTCTGGATTTTATAGCAATAGATTTTTTTATAAGTATTTGTTTAATTATTTTTTTCCAAGCACAGAATAGTCCTTTTTTTTTCCCCAATAAGGTAGGACATATATGCAATTTTCTTCCTAGCAATCCAGCACACCACTGATAATTTCTGATTCAGAGCTTTCCATCACATCAGTAAGGCCAGTTAGAGTTCATGAAATGTTTTAGAACCAGTAATTGAGGCTGTTGCCACTTTCTCTGTCTCTGGAGGCTTGCGTATTTAACACATTCCTAATTTACCAACGTGTCATTTCATGAAATTCAGCGTGCTATCTGCCAATATATTGAGGAAAAACAAGAATAAAATTAGTGATTGCCATCACCTCTCTTGGATTTGGGAATCCATTTGCACGGATAATCTTTTTATAATAGTCAACAGATGCCTTTGGGTATCGTGGTTTGTTCTTGTTTTTAAAATCAATGTAATAAAATCCAAATCTTTCAGAGAAGCCTTTGTTCCATTCAAATTTATCCAGCAGTGACCAGGCAGTATAACCTTTGACATTAACACCATCGTTCAGAGCTGTAAATGCAATACAAATTATTCTGTTAAACGTGTTACCTGTATTTGTTTGTCCTTAAAGTAGGGTTCTGTTTGATTTTTATACCAGAAAGAGATGGGGAGGAAGACAGAAAAATGGCAAAGCGTAAAGGAAGTGAGGTTCTTTGAAACGTTTTCTTTAGCTGAGAGGTACTGAAGCTCTCTAAGAATGGTAATTAGGTGCAATTTCTCCTTTCTAGAAGTGGAAAGTGATGATCTGTTAGAGATTTAAATCTCATGTAGGTTCTTATTAGCATCAGTACATTTGGCTTGGTTGTCACTTTTGGGAAAACTTCTTAATCTGTTTTGCTGTCTGTTTTTAACCCACGAATCTTGATTTCTCTATTCTCTAAAGAGTAAAAAAAATAATCAGAGGGTGAAAAATTCATGGACTAGAAAGATGTTTTTTCAAGTTACCTTTCAGTATTTCATTAATATATCCTTTCAGATACTCCATTCTCCATTCATCACACAGTTGAGTGCACTGTACCTGTTCAGAAACTCCATTCTCTGTCACATAAATGAGAGGGTTCCCATACTGTGTCTGCAAAGACAGGTTTAGACTGGTTCATATGGACAAAATTATCTCATTTTGACACATGAGGTTTTAAATAAAATGCACAAAAACCAATTATCTATTTTTACTCAGTTACCTTTAATATGAAAAGTGTATAACTAGGGATTTAAATTAACTACAGGTTTTACTTTAAAATTACTGAATTCTATAGTTTGTGGAAATTAAGGTGGTTTTTTGGGTTGTTGGTTTGGGTTGCTTTTTTTGTGTCGTCTTTTTGGCAAAGAAACCTCCTGCTCTGACACGAGAAACATAGGAGAAACTGTTGAAAATCTAAATAGTTTAAGTGCAGCTTCTGCATCTAACCAGCTGGTTTATTCACTTTCTTTCAAAAGCTTATTCTGTAGTCACCTTAATGAAATTGAGTAATCTTCTGAATCCCCAAGGCACAGAATATAACCATTTAGATCCTGGAGCTGGCCATTTTGGGTCCACCAGTTCAGCCAAATCGTGGTCAGTGTGGTAACTGGACACTTGTAGGAAGGGAAGGCTCCTCTGGAGAACGTAACGGGTGGTAAAATGCCCTATGCCCAGGAAATCCGATGTGCCTTTAATATAGGTTTTCTCTTGCACTGAGAAAGTTGGTAATCTTGATGTCCCCAGGCCCTGCTGGGCACTCTTCCTACCTATCAAAAGAATTACAGGAAACATACTTCTGAGGAGCACAGAAAATTGTTGTCTTTACCTCAGCAACAATAAATACAGTTTTCCTGAACTTAGTGTCGAGGACAGTTTAGTTGGATTGCTTTTTTAAGAAGAAATGATCTTTCACCCTTTGATTTGGAGAAGAAACAGGTAAAATACATGGACAAGATAGTGAATTAAAGTTGTTTGGTTTGTTGGTTGGGGTTTTTTTTATCCCAAGAACTTAAGTGTCAACAAAATGCTTGGAAACTTAACATGACAAGAACAGAAATGCTTTGCTGCTGGGTAGATTGCTTGTTGCTTCACACAATACAGACAAAGAACCCTGCAAGCTTTAGTGATGAACAACTGCTACTGGTTCTTTGTCCTTAGGTGGAAAATACAGAAAAATATTTAACAACTCCCTGTCTTTTAGGCTGCTAAAAAGGGACCTTGCCTGAAAAGAGAGGCAGTCGCTTCCTTTCCAGTTGGGACCACTGCAATAGACAACTGTTGGGCTCAGCAGCAGCTCTGCTGTTTTAGTTCTAGCACATTGCCCAAGCTGTGTCCAGCCCACGAGCCATCTGTTGCGTCCCACGTTGGTCAGGGCTATTCTGTCACAACGTGCTGTGAGCATGTAATTTATTCACCTTCTAGTTGGTTCCTGGGGCTTACCTACGTAATTCTTCATAACTTCTGGATAGTCTCCTCTGTAAATGGGGTTTGCAAACCATCCCAAATGAAACTGAATGTATCTCTCAGCAGCATCTCTATCTGTCTGGCTGTGTGGATCCACAGGTTCACCCCAGCCACTAGTCAGGGAAATTCCAACCATACCTTAAAATTCAAAGTGACAATTCTGTGATTTATGCCTCATCTTTAAGCCCTTAATAGAAACAGTAGTGTAATTGCAGAATAAGTCCTCCTTACCTTGCTGCTCGCTCCGCCAGGTGTTGTTGTAAGAGTGCCATACCTTCGCGTGGGTCTGTAAGTTAAAAACCACAGGCCTGATTTCATCTGTTACATCGTAGTCAGCACAAAGCCAGTCAAGAGCAGGTTTTTGCACTAAGGTGTGTGTGAAAATATCACCGACTTTCTTTTGCCTATATCATGGAAGCTTTAATTTCATATAATGTCAAAAAAGCATTTGTTCAAGATTCCCTCTCTGAATTCCAGGAGGTAATGCCCAGCACTCAGGGTAGTGTTCTCTCCAGCATCTCCAGCTTTTGGATGTCTTTGCCTAATTTATTCAGGCAAGTCAAAGTTTATTTTTAAGAGAGGCAACCTTACTAAAGTCACTTGTAAAATTCAGGCTCATTTCAACAGGTCAGGATTTTAACTCCTTGTTTCCAGAGTAACCTGGATATTTTCTTATTCAGCCAGGTTGAAGCACAGTGTAAGAGAGACACGTTCTGAGGAAGAACTTAAGTTGTTGCAAGTGTCATGAAGCACTGGGCACCTTCTGCTACAGCTGGATGTGCTTTGATGGTTTAAAGTCAGGTGATAAATTTGATGTGAGAGTTGGAAACAGCATCATTTCAGAACTGTATTTTTATTTGAAGAGCAGAATCAAAAAAAAACCCCTTATCAGTCTGCTGAAAAAATCTTAATGCACGCATAACTTAAAGCAGAGTTTTAGGTTTACTTTAATTATATGGTGAGCGGCTTTGTATGCTCCACAGCCACCGAGCTTCAGTCCGGGTGCGTGTTCTCCTGTTTCATAACCCTTCTCAGCAACTGCCTACAAATACAGAACGTTAGTGCTTCTCTGAACAGCACAGCTGATGCATTTGCTGCCCTCCTATGGACTTAGATGCTGTGCTTTCTGCATGGTCTGTTTATCTCAGTCTCTCCAGTCCCCCTTCTCCTTCCTGTCCCCTGGGATCCTATCTACTGCCCCACTGCTTGGTGGACAATATTCTGTGGGTTGTTGGAAGCGGTGTGTTGGTAACTAGAGGGGACCGACTCCTCAGCTTGCTGTGCCCTGATGAAATGCAGGAAGGGCCAGTTATAACCATGCTCTAATTCTTGGGCCTTATCGTGTCTTAAAACTCTGCCCTGGTGCAGAATCTCAGACTGCGGTGGGATGGGAGGGACCTTTCAAGGTCATCTGGTGCAACCCCCTGCAGGGAGCAGGGCCATCTGCAACCAGAGCAGGGTGCTCAGAG
>JANHFX010028030.1:22028-38746 GCA_027560015.1 Chloroceryle amazona
CAGGTGGCCCTGCTCCCTGCAGGGGGTGGACCAGATGACCTTGGAAGGTCCCTTCCCACCCAAACCAGCCTGTGACTCTGTGATTCTGTCTTGCCTTTTACCATGACTTTTTACCTGTGTTACCTGCAGATTGGTTCCTGACCAAAATGAAAAAGACAAACCCACCAAGTTTGTCTAATACCAAAAGGCAAAGGAACCACTTTTCACAGCATGCAATAATTGTACGATCTCAGACACGCCTTCTCCACTTACTGAAGAGCATTTCCCATCTCCTAATTATGCAGGACCCAGAGGGTTTAGCTACTAAGATTTCTCTTGTTTTTTAGAGCAGAGCTGCTTTGGGAAAACATATCTCCTTCAACATCAAAGGCCTTCAGCCTCAGAGTGAGAGAATCTTCACCTCTGCCTGTGAACATGTAAAAAAAAATAGAGCAGACTACAACTATTAAAAATATCCAGGGTGTAAATACTCTGTAGGTTTTTTTTATTTTGGATATAAAATGTTAGAAATCCACGTGATTTTAACTTAAGGCATTAGCAGTTAAATCCAGAGCTTCACCTAGTCAGGTTAGTTTAATTCAGTGTTACCCTTCGTATTCTCCTTAGTAATGACTGACAGTGACGTGAAAAGAAGCAAGGAAAAGAGCAAATGTGTTCTGCCAGGTTTATCACTGGTTTCCTGTGGGACTGGGACTCTGCTTTTTGAGGATGCTGATAGTTCTATTCCGAAGTTAGAGCATAGCTTTAATAACATTTTTAGGGTATTTATTAGGGTTTTAGACACTTGTAACTATCTGAATCATTTTGGGGTAACTCATTTAGCTAGGAATAACAGTTGCATCAAAATCAGTGTATTTTTCACCTGATAACTGGGTTAGACATAATTGCAGTACTGAAATAAGAATTGCTTGAGCACAAAAACTGTATTTTTAAGTGATTTAACAACACCTTGTATTGAAGAAAATCTTATTTGATTGCACAGTTCATTGAGGAATATCAATTTAATATATCAATTTTCAGATGAGTACATGCTTTTTGGAAGTCTTCATTGCTCTCTTTTTCTGGCACATACCTTTACAAACAGCAGAAGAAGGAGCTGTTCAAATAGCAGAATAGTTTTTAACTTTGATCAAGTTCAGACTGTAAGGCTGGAACTGTACAACACCCCCGTCCCTCGCTTGTTCTCTAGCAGCTGTATTGCCTTCTACCCTCATTATAGATGGAGTTACTCTCCTTTTCCCCCATTTCTGCCTTACCTGGTGTTCTTCAAATGGATGTGTCCCAACCGGGAGATTCCTCTGAACTGCCAGAAATTTACCAGGGCATTCAGAATAAATTTACTTTCAGGGAATAATTGCACGGAATGAATCCAACTGTCACAAAAACTCGGGAGAAACATCCAGTCGAAACCAGCATTTTGTTCACTTACAGCCAAAACAAAAAAGAACAATCCTTTTGTATTCACAGTCAATGCTGCAGGAAGAGTTTTAGCTTAACCATACGAATCTTTTAGCAATGAGGTATTTTCCCTTGTAAGCAAAATTAGCTCTGCGAGTGATCTATAGGTTCAAACATAATTGTGCTTGCTCTCAAATAGGGTATTTATAGATATTTTTCTCTTGGTGCAACTGTGTGTATCCTGGATGGTATTTGGCAGGGTCTTCTCATTAGGAGATTTTGTTTGGCCAAGGGGTTTGTTTGTACATGCTGTAATTTTGAATCGGATATTCAGGATGCAGTCTTGGAAAAATAATATGCTTTTTCTTTCCTCTGGTTTCTAGAGGAATTCCTCATGGTGATGTCTGTGGAAAAAAGCAATTCTCTCAGTCTTAGCAGGTCCCCTGTTCAGCTCGAGCCATAGCTGTTCATTCTAGTTCTGAGTTACCATGGGTAGCATGTATTGAAAACACTATCAAGCAAACAAACCCGTTGTTGGCTCTGGGTACCCACTGACACTTGGCTTTCTGTGGGTGCCTGACTCGTGGCCATGGAACCTGCTGTCCTGTGCCTCTGAAGTGATACAGTTTGTAAGCAAATTCCCATTTATTTATTTAGCTACTTAGATTTGTCCCTTTTCTTTATTTTTAGAGCAGTACTGGTGCCCTCTCGTGGTCAACTTCCTGAAAGAGCATTATCATGAAAAATGTCATCTGGTAGCATGAAATAACTAACAACATTGTAGCTCATAGACTGCCTCGGGGCTAAAAATGCATTCAGACTACAGAGGGAATATAGTCAGGAGCTCTTTGTTCATCCCTGCAGGTGTCTCCATAGGCTGGTTTGATCTGCTCATCAGGATGGACCATTCTCAAGCATGGAAGAGGTGATCCTTGAAAAATCAACCAGTTTGTGCCCGTTGAGATTTAAGATGCACATAAAGGGAAGTATTAGCTGCATAGATCAGCCCACTGCAGGTGAGTTTGGTGCTTAAGGTACATTTTATTTGCTTGCCACACATTTAGGGCATTGCTGTGTCTCTTGCAGGAGTGGGTAGGGCAGTGTACCAAAGTCACTACAGTGCTGTATGATGCTCGAGTTGTGATGATTAAGGGTGTGCATGAATCATTCCTTGTTAAATCACCACTGCACCTAAAAAACACATCAAACCCAAAAGCTTCAGCTTGCCAGGAGAGAGACTGGGACTGTTCAGAGAGCTGACAGCGGAAGCAGACAAACACAGATCACTCCTCTCTGTGGATGAGAAGCTGAGGCCCAGGAAGATTGGACAGAAATCGCTCAGGGACTTTGTGTCAGGCTGGGAACTGAACCCAGATCTCTTGGCTCTCTGCCCAGTGCCACACATCCAGCCCAGGCTGCTGCTTTAGGCACTTGCTCGTGCATCCCTGAAGTCATTCGGTGAATTGTCACTGCCTTCAGTGGGCAGAAGGAGCCAGCCCTTGGTGTGCATGAAAATGTGATTCTTTCAAACAACGTTTAACATTGGGCTGCTAGAAACATGATCCTGTTCCACTCTCTAAGTTGTGCTTACAGGGGTTTTTCTCTTGCCATTTTCTACGATGCTGTTTCCCAGTTTCCTGCATAAAAGCCCAACTTCACAAAAAAAAAAAAAGGCATGAGATATTTACATTGCTACAGCTTGGTCATTTTTTCCTCTTGTTTCATCTTGGAAAAGTTTTATTAGCAGCACTTTTTAAAATGTGCCAGCAACACATCAAGGCTATAAAATACTGTATTTTGTTTTATTGGTAAAAAAAAAAAGTTAAAAAAAATGTACTCACTGGAGTCCATCCAAAAATTGCCCAACAGCTGCAGTAAAATAACCTGGAAAGTAGGTTATGAAACTGGCTTACTCTGGTGGGTTATGGAGTCAAGGGAAAGTCACGACCTGTTTTCAGTTGACCTGCTAGCTCAGTTTGTTTCCAGTGTGAAGTGGATCTTCATCAATAACTCGTGTAGCTATTTCTGCATTGTCTTGCTGTGCAGTACTATGTGAGCATATCACAGAAAACTTGGCACAAAACTCACTATCTTAAATGAACTGATAACTGTCCTCCCACTTTATTTCCTCTCTTCATTTCCTTTCTACACTTTGTGTTGCAAAACCTCTTCTCTCCAGATAGACAACCAGGGGTGGAGTCACAACAGCAGATACCATAAAACTGGTCTTCATTTGATTTTTGCTTTTAGCCCTTCCGTTTTGCCTAGGCTGACGAAAAAGTAGAAGCTGCCTTTCCTGATTCCCTGGCAGCTGTTCAGACAACTAGACCAAATCATCCTCATACAATTAGAACCAATCTCCCCAGCTTCCTGATTTCTTCATTCTTCAGTTGCACTCCCTTTCCAACCTTGAATAGGCCTTTTCTGTCTCGGAGAGAAAAATCCTTTCTTATTGTACAGTGACCAGAAAAACACGTAATTTTTCCAGTGTGTGGTCCACTGCAACTACCCTGAGATATTGGAGGTTTTTCAAAATCAAAACAAAACCCACTTACAATTGTTCTTGGAACAGGAACACTTGTATAACTGTACTTGTGTTTTTCTCTGTTACAAAATGACTTTCGTTGCATTATGTTAGCTGGGTTTGGAAACTTTTTGTCTAATGCTCAACTGTACTAATGGCCTGGACTTTGCTTTTCAGAGAAAAATAGAACATTGGAAATAACCAAAATGAGCATGCCTTGCTTTACAATCACATGAAGTTGAGATCTGCTGCCCTGGTCTGCTGACAAACCTGCCTTCCCTTGGACTGCCTGGAGGCTCGACACCTGTTCTGGGGCGCCTGGCATGCAACACGCTGATAAACACTGGCACCACGAGCAGAGCTTCTCCATGCAACTGTTTGGTACCCACTTTGACTGCTGGCCTCCCACTGAGGGGGGTATCCTGGTGGAAAATCCATGGGAAGCTTTTGAAGACAGACTCCATCTAAGAAAACCTCCAGAAGTCTGGAAGATCTTGTGTTTGAACTGTAATTCCCAAGATGAGATCCAGATAGGTAACTCTGAGACACCAGATTTACTTAGCAGTTCCTACACTATTATGAAAGCTGGTGCTACCATTGAGCACACTGAAGAGCTGTTACCACTAACCACTGGTTTTACTGGGGTAATTTGGGGAAAAAAATAAAATATTTGAGAGTTTTCCATCTCCGTTTCACAAAGAAAGATTGGAAAGATTGGCAAGGATGAGGTAAATCTGCAGAATCTATTTTAGTTGTATTAAAAGCTTAATATTGAAAGGTGTCCTTTTCAAATAAGCACTTAAATTCTACATTCTTAATTATGTTTCTTGCTACATGGAGAGGTGCAGACACTTTCCCCTTTGGGAGAACTTCTCCCAAAGGGTCAAAACTCACAAGACTCTGCACTGAAATAGTCAAAGGCACACGCTGGATTTTCAGTGCCCAAGCTCAGGGGATGGTTGCAAATCCCAACTGGGATATATAATAAATGACAGATGTATGGATACTCTTGGGTGCAGTGAAGAAGGTCACAGAAGTTTGCTTCTAAAAATCAATTTTAATTTATCTTTTCCTGCTGACAGCTTCGTGCTAAGAGTTGGCCTCCATTTGATGTGAACACTGAGAAGCTGCTGCAGGCTACCACTGATTGGAATTTACTGGTATTAGTCTAATTGCATGCTCTACCATCATCTGTTTGCAATCACAAAGAGGAAGCTTCTGAAGCTCAGGAATGAGAGAAAATGAAGTGTCTTGACAACTACAAAACAGCGAGAATGCTTTTGGAGGTTTTCCCATCACTGTGAGTATGAACAAAAAGGAACAGCTTTATATAGTTGGGTTTTTTTCCCCATGTCCATCCTTAAGCTGCACCCATAACATAAATACATGTAACAACCAGAAATAGTGATAATTAATGAAGGTCCCCAAGCGCTGTAAATTGATAATGAGTAAGAGTTCATGAATTGTTTTGGAAGGGGTTGAATTAGTTCATTATTGAATTAGTTGAATTAGCTCGTTACTAAGGTCACACAATTGTTCTTTCTATGGATATTCAGCTTACGAAACACTCCAATTCAGTGCTTCTGGCTGCCCAATTTAACTACCAGCTTTAAACCACAGCCCTTGGGCATTTTATCCTCAATGCTACCCTACAGGGTGGGACATTAGTCCTTTTCTCAGTAGTAGGTACACACAAATTGGAAGGAAGGAGGCAGATAAAGCACCTCCTAACTAAAGATACCGAGACAAGGTTTGCTTCTGTTCAGGTCGAGAGGTTTAGGTGGGAGCTAGAAGTTGAGCCTTGCAGAGCCTTTAGCTGTGCTCCACCGAGAGGCAGCATTGCACAGCCCTGGAGGAGCTTGGGGGGAGCCAGGCTGACCTCAGGCTGTTCCCTCAGTGCCTTCACCTGTGAAGTGATTGCCAGCCTGACCACCACCCACTCTGCAGATCACTTTGAAAAACGCTACTGAAAAGTCAGGTCTGGGAGGGGAAGGAGGATTTTGTTCACAGGAGCACGGCTTGAGAGAACTGCTTTCTAACCTGCCAGGCTCCTCATTTCCTCGGTAAACTTTTAAATTTCATGGGGAAGGTGTGAAGATGAACTGGTGGCAGTTGTTTGGTAGCATGGCCTGGTGCCTCTTGTAGCTTAGTTATTCAAACAAACCAAAAACAGGGGGAGAAGTAAAAAGTAATGGCTTTTACTTTTGCCTTTTCAGGGATAAGTTTCAGAGAGGAGGCTTTACTGGTATTCATTAGCAGCTTCTTGAGTAGAATGCCAAGTGATGCCCATGGAGATGTAATGTATTCTTTAAGTGCCCCAGTACTTTGGTGTATCACAGCCCTGTTCTTGGTTTGGGGACCAACTCAGAGCTAAGTCTGTAGAAAGTTGAGCTAATTATAGCATGGCTTGTGAGCTTCAGAGAGCCTCTGTGAAGGGTTAACATTTCAGGACTTTTATTTATTTTTTTTTTTACAAATGTAAATAGTGAAGAAGGGGCTAATTGAAATAATTCATTGAAGCATTGCTGTGAATCAGTGAATGCATTTGTTAGTTTAAAAAAAAAAAACAACCCAAACAACCTCTGAGCTGAGATTGAATCCATGCTCAGAAAAGCCCAAGGAGGTGTAACTAGAAGCTTTCTAAGATTCCCATCTTTACCATCACCAGATGTTGGCAGGAAGATGATTATAATCTGTACCTCACATAGTATCTGTGGTGACTGTTACACCGCTGTATCTTCCTAAGGCAGGTAGGTGAAGCAACACTGACCTCTGTTTCCCAGTGTATTAGTGAGCCTGGTAGTAGTCCCACTTAGTGATGATTTGTTTGGTTTCCTTCAACTTCCTAAAGTTCAAAATAGCTTTGAATTAAAGCAAAAAGCCATTCTAGCTAACAAAACTCTCTTGATGCAGCACAGGTTGTGGCAGCAACAGTGTATCATTATTCTAGACAGCCTAGGATGATAATGGTGGTCTTTTTAAAGATGCTAAGTGGTACTTGACATAATTTTTGTTAACTTTATTTTTACTGCATCAAATCAAAAAAGAATCCTAGTTACAGTCACTGCTGAAGTACTCAAATTTGAAATAATCCAAGCTGATTATTATTAACACATTTTGAAAAGGAAAAGCTACATTCTTTATGATGTATTTTTCAGTTATGCCAAAAATACAAATTCCAAAATATATTTGTAATAATCATAATAATGCTAAAGCCTTCAGACATGCCAAATTTCCACTCTTGTGGATATAAACTGTAAGCATTGTGCATTTTTCTTTCAGCTGTCAGATCCTCTCCTCTGAAGGTGGTACCACTGAGGAACAGTTTGAGATTAACAATATGGACCAGAAGAATGTAAAGAGATCCTGATGGCTGACAGAACTGTAAGTTATTTATTTTTTTACAATACTTCTAACATAAGCATTTTTCTCTGAAGATAATACTGAAAAGCAAGCAGTATGACATAGGGGATCCTAAATTGATTTCTCTTGGAGGCTGCACAGGTGGGATTCCAGGCTTGCATAAACCTGAAAACTCTATTTCTCAAATGGTTTTCATACTGGTGGAAGAACTTGAGGTTACATTTTTTGCTAGAAAGACGATGTCTCAAAAGAAGAGTTACTTGATTTGGAGCTTAGATCCAAATCAGAAGGGTAGATGGAAATTGTCTTGTTTGTGAGAAGAGTGATTACGTAGTCTCCGAATTAAAGTTTATGTAAAACATTGCTGTTGGTCGATTAACTGCTGCAAAAGAACATGAGCACAGTTGTGCTCCACCAGAAACCCTACAAACATAAAGTTGTTTCAGTTTTTTTGCAGTCAGATACAAGTACTTTTAGGGGTTTAGGTGTTTATGTGTCATCACATGGACGTGCCCTTCTAAATAAGGGTATGCAAACACAGGGAGTAATTATTATTTTCTCCTTTTAAATTACAAATTACAGTGGGAATCTTCCAAAATCAAGTGAGCTAGGAATAATTTCAGTCTAGCCTTACTCTGCTACATTGCTCGGCTCCAGACTAGACTTTGCTCGTCGTTTGCCCAGTGGCCTTTGAAGGAGGTGTTTTAAACCACAGAAACCAAAGTTTGCAAATGCTGTGGATGATCCTGAGAGGAAATGGATGGTTTCTCAAACACAGAATTCATGGCAGTGGAAGTTTTGGAGCTTCCTCTCAGACAAATGGGGTTTTGTTAGCATTGATTTGCGAAAAACAAGAATATATTATACACTACACTACATTCAGATGATCTCATACTAATCAAAACAATCTTGTGGGAGCTCTGATTCTGATTAAGCATTTGGGCTGAAGGGACTGCGCTACCATCCTACCTCATTGGCAGGGCTTTTGTCATGAGACATTTGTTATGTTTTTGAAGCAAATATTTCTGTGATAAGTGTTACATTAAAACCCACAAGGATATGAATAAACCTGTTTTCAGTGAAGAGTTTAAACTGCACGCTATAAATAAAACCAAGGCCACACATTGACTCAAAAAGGTAGAAAAAGAAATACTGAATAGCTCTGTTCATCCTCCCCACTAAATGGGGTGAGGCCCCGGGGAAAAACATCTTTTAATTGTATCACCCAGGAGAAGTGAATTAGGACTACACAAGGCAACCTTAATTCTGGTGTTTCCAGCTCTTGAACACTTGACTTTTCAACCTTAGCACAGGTGGGTGGAGAGGTTGTTGTTATTTTTGTTTTGTCATCATGTGGCTAAATTCCACTCAAAAGTACTTAGTGTTTTAAAATTTATTCTGCTAGTACATTCCTTTTACTTAGTCTCAGCTGCTGGGTTTTCAACTGAGCTAGGAATGACAAATTCTTCCTTAAAAGGATTATTGTGCTCATTGTGAAGTGAAGCTCTTAGCTGCCATCTTCATTTCTTTCTGGTCATAAAACTCCAGCCATCAGACAAAGATCAGCAAGTCTCCTAAAATGAATAGGCGCCCCAAGGAAAACTGAATAGCCTCCAAAGCAATTGTATCGAAGTGACATCAGAGCTCAGATATTTTAATCTTGGCTATTACAACAACATTCAGTCAATAACGGGCAGTAGAGCCAGTACACACTGACTCTTTTTATTGCTCCCCCACTGGGAACATGTCTCTTACAAAGAGTCCTGAAGAAAGTGGTAGGTCCAAAAATGAAACCACTCTGTTCCGTGTGGAAGGACTTGCCTCCGAAGCCCGTGTGGTGCACTGTGGTCCTGCAGCCAGAGCTTGCTTGGTGAGCGATGCTGTGCTGAAACTCAGCCTTGAGAGCCTGCAGCTTCTCTCATTGTTAAGCTCTCTGGCTGCAGGGCATCGGCCTTTATGCATCTTAGATGCCTTTTAAGTGTTGTGTGGCCAACGGCCACCTGAAAGTCACTCCTGCCCTTGCTACTGTCCTGTTCTGAGAAGCTGAAAGATCCATTATCTCTGGTGTATTCGGTCTCCTGGCGCGGGATATCCGATGATAATGCCTGCCTCTGCTTTAAAGTGCTGTAAGGGCCAGAGGCTTAAAATGACCTTTAGCATCTAAGTGCTCCAGCTCTTGAGTATTGCTGGTAATTCCCTAAGATCATTCGTTCCTTTAACACCACCTAAAGGAATTTTGCTTTACAAATGGGAAGTAGATGTAGGGGGCAGGATAAGAACTTGTTTTGTGCTTTCTCAGTGTAGCAGAGGTGGGATAGGAACAGAGGAATACATTGATGTTCTTGAGCTGAGGGGTTTTAGCTCTTCCCTCCTGGGTTGTACCTTCTGGGGAGAAAGTAGCTTTCCCCAGCCTTCCCCCATCTCCTTACTAATGTCTTTCCATGTAGAAATAATATTTAGAATCTGAGATTATGCCTTCTGAAGTGGTTTCCATCTTGCTGTCCTCCTAAGAGAACTTGAACCTTTTTTGAATGATCATGTTCAGCTACGTATAATTGCAAATCCATAAAAAAACAAGTCCCCTTGTATTTATATATACTGCAGCAAAATGTACCTTTAAGGAGAAAACATTGCTTCACTGTGACTATCTGAATTTATTGGCTATTAGAAGTCTTATAGTATGTGGCTTGCATTTTAGAACTCTGATTTCAAGCTTAATGTGGTCAGGAAATATAAAAATACATTTATTTATGTCATCTACTAAAAATCTCAACCTATGTTACTGCTGGTCTAACCAAATCTGTGTTTATGTTGGAGATGAATGATTGGTTTGTAGCTGCCTGTGTTTCTAGCCGGGCTGAATGGAATGATTCTGCAGCAGAACTATGTGTGTATTTCTTTTTTTTTTATTTCAAAAAACTTCTTTTTATTTACTGCATGTGGCAGCTATTTCCTTCTTCCCAGAATCCACTGCCTGGTTCTCAAGGGCACTGCAGCTCTCTGACTCCTATCAAGCTGTGTACGTGGAGTGATGTGATTTATCAAATTGTTCAAGGTCACCAAAATTCAGGCAAATATTTCATTCCCGCTGATACCTGGTCAATGTTGCAAGCTTGGATTTGCTTTACTTCTCCAAGTTTTTGGAGGTTGCACATCAGCAGGTACTTTGGCTGATACTTGCACAAGCTTTCCTTGCTATTAATCTTTAGGAAAATAACTTATATGAATATAACTACTTCTCAGATGTTTGGTAACTAGATGTTCACATAGGGTGTGAGATTCTATCCCATTCTATCCCTCCAGAAATAGCTGGTTAGGAAGGAGCTGCCAGAAGAGTGCCAAAGGATAAGAAGGATCAGGCTGGAGATGTTTTCCTGGAAGATCCACAGGCTTTTTAAGGTGTGATGTTCAGTGGTCCTGAACAATCACAGCATGTCTGTGAAATGATCCACTATAAGGTGTTCCCCACCTTGAAAACTGTTTTCCTGAGTCTCTTCCCAAAGAGGTGGATGAGTCTCTGTTATTTCTGTCATCAGGACTGAAGGGGCTGGGAGTTGTTCTCTGCTCTTCACAGCTCAAGGCGCAGGAAAGAGCTTCTGTAAATCTGAGCAGACAGCGAGGCTGCCCACGCCGACATCCCTCGTAGCTTTGTGCTTTCAAGCACTGTGTATTTTTTCTTCTGCCCTGTTCAGTTCAATCTATATTAATTTCTGTCCCAATAACAAGATATTTTCACAGGCAGCGTACATATAATGGAGAGCACACCATCTCTAGTAAGCTCTGCAGGACAGGAGGGCAGTAACTGGACAATCTCCAGAACTCTTTTCTAACCTTAACCATTCAGTAGGCTCCCAGTTTTACTGGTCATGCTTAAGAGATTTGCATGCAAGGATAAGAAGGTGCTGCTCATCGTCGGAGATCTGTCCAAAGAAAAAAAGGTTTGGAAACAGATGAGCTTTGCACTTTCAGACTCTGCTGTAAATTGAAAGATGAGGAGAAAAAGAGATTTAGAAAATATAAATGAATCTAGTACAAGACAGTGGGAAAGCACTCAGAGGAGCTCTGGGAAGAAAATTAGGGATTTGAATCTTTCCTCACCAGAGATAATACCTAAGATCAGATTAAATGTTATAGGAAGAAAAAAAAGTCACCTTGTGTAAACCACCTGAACAAGTGACTTGGGATCTTTTTTTTGAATAGCAGCTGCCTAAAACTTTCCAGTGGAGCGGACTACCCCTCTGTGGCAAATTGTAGCCTTCTGGCAATAGCCTTTTCTGTCGCAGTCGTGTTTCACAGCTTCTCCAGAAGTAGCCTCAGACTCCTGCTGATTCTGTGAACCCCAGGCTGGGAAGAACTGTCTCGTGTGGCTTTTTTGCAAAAGGTGCAAAGAACTCTCGTGTCACTTTTCCAGTGAAGGTTGCTTGATAAACATTTTGCAGGAGGATGTTTGTTCATCTGAAGTGACAAATTGGAGTAAATGGTGTCAGATGGGCTGCAGCAGCTTCCTTTCTGTTACTTTCTTTCACTTGAGCTTTATTTTTGGTTTTGGTATGCTTGGACTGTTCCTGGGATGAAACAGTCCACACAGTAATCTCATCTGACCTTTCCTGTACCATAAGAAGCAGGTCTGACTCCCCTGAGCCATGATGCAGAAGGTTTTTGATGTCATTTCCTGGAACAGGTACAGCTGAGACCGCTCTGCAATGGGCAAGCCCTCTTGGCATCAGCACACTTAACCTTTTTGTTCAGCAAATTTCCCACTCTGTGTAGGTGGACAATGAATACTAATATGATGCAAATGATTTCCTTTTAAATGCGAAGGTTCCCTGATTAAAAACACACTGTCCAGGAACTCTGGCTCTGGTCTATTCCCATTGAACAGAATGCCCTTGTTGCCTTTGACTTTGGGGATCACGGGATCAAACTCTTAATTTGAAGGTTTTTTTTTTCCACTGAAACTGAGGGTGAATTACCAACTTGGTAAAGAAGGTGTAAAGAATATAGAGGGAAAAAGTTCAGAGAATATTAAAAAAATAAATCAGTAAATATCTTCCTTGAGAGTCTGTCAGAAAATGAGAAGCTGAGGCTGGTGGAAGGTACCCTGGGACTTCTTTTGAGAAAAGCAGGAGGAGAGTTGATGAAAAGATCAATTACTACACATGGAACTTCCATGATGTCTTGGGTTTGGTATATTCTGAACTTCAGTCTGGATCATGCAGCTTCTTCCTAGTTCCTCGGGAAGTTTTACCTTGGGATTATTTACCCAGTGAGGAAATAATGTTTTAAGTATCTGTCTTTGGGTTTCCATGTCTTACCTGTGTTGCTTCTGCCTTCACAGATAAGGACTCTTAAACAACATGAATATGTGCCACAGAGCTGAAAATAATATGGACAGAGTTGAGTAGTTTTCACGAGGCTATTTTTAATTCATATTGGCACTAATTTAATTTAAAATAATAATATATATCTCAGGTGTCAGAGCTCTGCTCATGCTGCAGTTTTGGTATATATGTTTTTATTGAAAAAAAGATGCACTAAAATTCTATTACTCATTCTACTTCCTAATGAACTTGTTCTCCTGAGTGCCCTCACCCAGCAAACAATCCTAACCTTCTAGGGGGACCTCAAATGTGTGTAGAGCCACCAGCCCCTGCAGTCCTGTAGCCAGAGTTAGGCTCTAGGTGATTTGAAAGGAATTCATCTGTCTCTGCAGTAGAACTTCCAGCTGTTGTAACAGTTTGGGTCAAGATTAGTAGCCAAGTCTTGTATATTGTCAGCTTCTCATGCCAGCTCCTAAATTAATATTGTGAGGAAAAAAAAGAAACCCAAAGCAAAACCTATTTAGATAGGCCTCTTTTTATGGTTGTTCTTGAAAGAAAACCACCCAGTCCTAATGCCCACCAAGCTAATCCAGGTAGAAAAACATGACACTGCTGTCACACAAGGTTTTAAACACCAACAGAAATGGAGAGTCCGTTGTTCTGAATGGGCTGTCTCTGGAGTATTCACTTTATGAAAGTTCTTTTGACTTCTCTAACGATTTCTGTAGAGGTTAGCTCTATAGTAGCCTCAGTCTGCTGGGCTCCTTTGCCTTGTCCTGCCACAGAAATCTCATCTAACAGCACTGGTTTGGGAAAGGAGCCATAAAGGAAAAAAAAAAAGAACAGGCTCCTTTTGTAGCTAATAACTTCCTTTAATTGGTAATTAAGCTGCCTGCTACTTATAAATGTCAATAAAGGTCAAAATATTTAGAAGCAGAATCATTTTAGTGGCTTCCCCTTTCTCATTGCATAAGTTGCCTGCTCAGACCACACACGCGCACATTTGAAGATGGTTAAGATTTCAGAGTCTTCCCACCAAACTCTTATATAAAGCGGCCCAGAAGGGGACAGAGCAGCTTTAGTCAATAGGAGGGAGGATGTGAACCGAGTCTACTGGGTGAGCATTCCTCACATTTTGGAATACCACCGCAGGCGCTGGGGCTGAATCAGGCGAGGGGCTGGCCAGATGGTGCACTCATTTACTCTTTAATTCGGGGAAGGGGGGCTGCATCTGATCCATGTGCAAAACGACTGGAGAAAAAACTGCCCGGTAACAGATTAAATACCAATTGTGGCTTGAAAATGAGAATTAGTCTAAAACCTGGTGTTTCTGTTGAGCAGAAAAAAATACAGAGGGTTCTCTTGCTTTTGCTTGCAGTCCCTGAGCTCATGGGTACGAATACTTATTTCCCCTGCCTGAATTTGTTGATTTTGTGAGCAGATTCTTCCCACTGAAGTTAATCAGTTTACAAGGGGGCAAGTGAGGGGACGTTTGGCTTTGAAGAGCGCAGAGGATGCATTCCTGGAGAGATCTTTGATCTTTTTATGATGTTTTGTTTTTTAAAGTGTGTGTGTCTCACAGGGGCTTGGCGTTTTGGAAATCAGAGCGATAGAGACTGGACTTTAACGTTCTGCTTTTAGAATGTGGCTTCCTCTAAAGCTTTCCCAGAACATCTTTAAGAAACTCAGTCTAATTTCCCATTCCGTGAGCTTGCCATATAGGATGGGGTGGCTTTGTGCATGTAGATATGAACATGTTTATCTGCAAACTAAGGTTACATGGATGTGAGGCACATCTAATTCCTGCATCTCACTGTGCTGCATCTAGGGCCATACAGAAGTGCCTCCTTTTCTCCATGACCATGTTCTGGTTGGCATGAGGCTTGTGTTCAGACAAGCCCAGTCAGAAAGCATGTTCCTCAGTAGCTGTGAAGGTTGTCCCTTTCTTGACAGATGTCCCAGTATGGTCCCTGGCCCTCTCCTGTAATCCTGGGTGCCAAATGTGTTGCACGTGACGTGATCATCACCAGAGGGGAGGTGGCTTGGTGAAAGAGTTGTTGTCAGAGTCCCTGGGGAGGTGTCAGCTGATTAGAGATCTCTGACTTTTAGAAGGAAGCAGGAGATTTGAAGTACTCTTCCATATTTCAGTCCCTAGTGGCCAAGGACTCCATAAGGATTTTCCTTTTGCCTCCCACTGGCATGTGGGAGGATCAGGCAGTGGTGCTTTGTTGGATCTGGAGGTGGAGTTGAAGTGACCAGAGAGCTTGTCAGGTAGAACTGGGAATGGGAATCCAATGATCCTCTGGTCTTTCCTTCCTGCCAGACTGAGCTGGGGGATATCAGTGAGGGTGCAACACGCACCTCTCTGAGGTTGACTCTTGGTAGCATCAGACTGGACGGGTGGGAGACTGACCAGAAAACTCTTTGAGGGGAATGATGTCCTGTTGGCACATTCATCCTGCTTGGGAACTTCACCTCCAGCTAAGCACACCTATGATTAAGAGCAAAGATTCCTTACAGTCTGGTGTGTAAATAAGAAGACTGCCAGCCAGGTAGAACCACGCTTGTTTTCTTGGGGTGGATAACTCTTACTGGCCGCCCCGCCAGATCCCTGTTGTTGGTGAGCTAGTAAAGCATTGCAGGGTTTATATGCCAGAAGAAATCACACCAGGGAAAGGCGAGGCTGTTGTGCTGTCTGTGACTCCTGCTTCCTTGAGTCGCTCGCAGATGCTTTCTGCGAAGACTTGAAGGAAGTGGCTGCGAAGAGCAGCGTTGCGTGTCCAAGGGCTAGCTCTCCAAAGTCAAAAATGCTCTCCAAAGTCATGAGATTTTTCTTAAAGACTCTAAGTTTGAAGTAGCAAAGTATTCTTTTAGAAGTTGGTCTTTGCCTTGCGGTTTTGAGCCACTAGACTGTTTTCTTCCAAACTTTTTTTTTCTGTAAGTGTGATGGTGAGAAGCTTCTTAGTAAAAAACATGTAAACAGAGCAGGGAAAATAAATTTTGTGACTTCAGAAGCTGCCCATTCACTAATCATAACCGATACTTATCCTAGAGGAGCAATATAACTGACCATCATACCAGAAAAATAATACATACTTTGATATTAAAGACACAGACCTGAATTAAATAGTATTTTGAGACTTTTATTGGACCAATACTTTGTATATCATTTATACAGCTCTCCTACAGCAGGTCTAGATCCCAAGAACTCATGATGCAGCACAGAGAGTCTTCCAAAAAGATTATTTTTTTTTTTTTCCTGAACACCCTCCCACCCCTTTCCAGATGTCTGGTTTACAGCATGGTCCCACAGACTGTTGGATCAGCACAAAGGGGTGCTGATCTTCAGCAGTGAGGTTCCTGGTGCTTCCATCACCCCCAAAAAAGTCACCTGTAACTCTGCTAACGGGACTGAGAGGTCTCAGCTGGCCGAGTTCCATTCAGTTTGAGTTCATATTGCTTCATCCCACCGATTCACTCGGAATTCGGCCGGGGGTGGTATCGTGTGTGCATCCAGCTTATTAACAGCCAGATATATACAAATGAAGATAAACACTCGAGTAATTTAAACTTTCATTTTCATCTTACAATCTCTATAATAGAATTAAGGTTTGTACTGACCCTTCTGATAAAACTCTTCCCCAGTAACAGCGCAGCTCTGCAGCCGGTGAGTGCCAGGCTGCCAGACGCTACCAGGCAGTATTTCTGTCTGCGCCTCTCTGTCTGCCCCAATCCATCCCGGTGTCCCATGTCGTTTCAGCTAATAGAATTTGCAGATTATTGGAGGAGGAATAAAGGAATGGGAAGGGTGACTTATTTCTTACATCATGATCCTGTGTATCTTCAGTGAGACTGAAGGTAAAAGCAGAAGGAGGGAAAGAAAAGGAATGCAGGCAAGATTGAAAAAATGAAATAATGAAAACAAAAAGGAGGACAAAAGAAAATAATTATCATAGAATCTGGGTTGGAAGGGACCTTTAAAGCTTGTCTAGTCTAACCCCCCTGCAGGGAGCAGGGACATCTGCATTTAGAGCAGGTTGTTCAGAGTCCCATCCAGCCTGGGATGGGGCAGCCACCACCTCTCTGGGCAGCCTGGGCCAGGCTCTCACCAC
>JANHFX010028030.1:44745-82972 GCA_027560015.1 Chloroceryle amazona
CCCTAAAGGGCCCTTGAGCTCTTGCTCAGCATTGCTCAGCTCCCCTCTCAGGCTGCTCTTCTCCAGCTGAATATCCTCAGAGCTCTCAGCCTTTCCTGAGCACAGAGATGTTATCTAGCAACTCTCTTTAAGCTCCACTGCTGGGATTTTTAGAACATTGCTTTTCCTTTCTTCTCATTTGTGTTTTACATACAAGTCCTGGTATTTTGGTTTAGCCCACAAACAACATGAAGTTGCTTTGAATGCCTTAATTTTTCCTGCCTACTGCAAACCAGGCTTTTGCCCAGTATCAATTATCCTGAAGGGAACTGCGTATGTAAAACCACACCAAAAAGTTTGAAGCCCATATAAATGTGTTTGCATTTCTTATAAAAGACTGCCTTCTTCTCTGTGTGTGTTGTCTTTGGGTCACCTTGTTTTTCACAATCTCTGATGACTAAGTTGGGGCAGAGGTACCGTCCATTAGACCGTACTCTTCCTGATGGTGGTCACTGTGGCAAACAGCAGGAAGTTCAGTGGTTGCAAGCGAGGAGAAAAGAGCAGTCTAGATCTTGTGTAGAGCTCCTCATCGTTATTCGTGCTGTGGAAAGCCCATCTAGAACTGAGGCTGTTACACGCTATTTGCACGTAACCCTCTCTTCCAACGACTGGTGCACTAACTCTTGGTGCCGAGGGAGGAAATTTGTCCAAGAACAGGCTTTATTTAGATTGATAAAAATGTTTGTCTGATGTGTCTGGGCAGATTTAGCTGGGATGGCTGGTGGGGACACTAGCTTCTGTCCCAGGGACTGCTTGTGGAAGGCAATCCTTGATTGCCCCAGTTTACAGCCCAATATTTTAACCTGAACTGCCATTGATTTCAATTTGTTACTGCCCAAGGTTGTAAAATGGAACGGTATCTCTGTCGGTGTCTGCAGCAGAGCTTGGGCTACCTCAGGGGATGGGACCTTCACCAAGGAGTTAACACTTTACAGGTCAAACTTGCCCAAAGCTCTCTCTGAACGAGGCAATTGCGCTGGTGTTGCTGCACACACATCAGGGACTGAGACACTAAATGGTATTTAGATCTCTCTCTTACACACTCGTGCCATCATGTCAGGTTTTATTTCGTATTCTTTGCTTCTTACTAAGCTGCTGGCTGCAGGAAGCAGGGCAAATACAGTCAGGAAGAAGTTCAATCTACACATGATGTTTGCATTTTCTCCCCCAAAGCATTTGCTACTGGGAGTCACTGGAGACAGGATGCTGTTCTAGATGGACTTCTGATCTGATGCAGGTTGACTGTTTTCCTGGTTTTAAATACTGCAGTGCTGGATTTGGGCCAGATCTCCTAGGGCCTATATGAAGATAACAAATCAAAATGTCTTCCCTGAGGAGCAAACAATTTAAGCATAAGACAAGAAAGACACGGGAACAGAGACAGTCTGGGGAGTATTAAGAACGAGTTTAAAATTTCCAGCTATTTAATGAGAAAAGATCTTTCATTTTTCATCCAGCTCTGGGGAGGACATCTGAAGAGTTTGGATTTCAGTTTCACGGTCTGGGAAGCCACGCTGGCAGGACTCTTGTTTATCTCTCCTGAGAAACAGCAAGTTGATTCTCTGTCGAATAAGGGGTTTAAAAAAATATTTTGTTTGCTGCTTTCTCAGCTGCGCACAGCATTTGTCTTCATCCTTTGCTGGTATAATATCATAATAGTTTCTTGTAAGTGCTGAGCCTGTACTGCTGACAGCTGCTGAGAAATGATGCTGTCATGAATCATGCTTGCAAACACAGTTCTGTGATGTGACCAGTTCTCAGCCCCCATAATTAACAGCCAATTACTTCCTCTCGGAGAAGCCAAAACTCAAACAGATGAAAGAAATAGCGTTGTGGAAGCGGTGAGAGCAGATGTGTTGTATCAGTTCCTGTGTTCTTTACAAACATCCAAACCGAGCCTTGGTTGACATCAGTGCGCAGCTCAGAAGAGTGGATGTTCCTACTGCCGAGCCTGGCGTTGGCCATCTGTGCTCAAAGTGCGTGAGGAAAGTGAAAGGGAGGAGGGAGGAAAGGTTCATTACAACTTCAAGACAATATGGTTGCAATAATAGCAGGTCACCACTTCAGAGTTTGTTGGCTGTTCCCTCAAGGTAACAGTCTGTATTTATTAATGGGTGTGTGTGCACAAGCGTAAGCACATGTATGCGAGAGCTGGACGCGACAGATGCCAAAAGCCCGAAGCAGCATGTTTACAGTCCCCAGGCTGCAGCCCTGCCTGCTCTTTTGTTTAACTGGGAGACCCAAAGCCGAGCCTTTTCCATCTGGAGTTTGTGTGGCAGAAACCGATGTGGTTTAGAAGACGGAGCCGGGGAATGGGAGCCAGGAACTTCTGACCAGGGCCAGCAGTTAGTAATTTACTGAATTTATCTCCTCTTTATAGATTATTTATTAAGCAGAATTTCATTTGTGTTGGTTCACTCACATATACCACGCAGAAATCAGTTCTTGGGAACAGATTAGAGTCCGGAAGATGTTCTTAAAACTTTTTGCTTCCTATTCCTTTCATCATTTGGTGTCTGCAGTACTTGATTGGGCAACAAAACTGCACGATGACGATCCTGTTTCCTCAATGGCTGGCTGGGAATTTCTAAGTAGAAAGGGTTAACTCAGGATTTGGAAAGGACTGTTTGCTTCAGACGCTTCATTATCAATCCTCCACGTTGGCCCTGGTTTTGTCAACATCACATTCATTGTCAGCGTTCATTAATATCATGAGATGTCCGCAGAAATAACGAGTGCCTAAAAATAACTAAAGTTTTTGTCTTTTATTTGCTTTTATATTTGGTGTAAGGGGGGTGGTGGTGCTGCCAATCTCTTTTCCACAAATATGCCATAGAATTTTAAATGGAAAAAAATAATAATCCCCAAACCATAAAAATAAAAGTGGAGGTTTGATTCTGCAAGCTGAGGTTTTAAAGGTGTGCCCGTGATGTGAAATATGTGCTACATGGTAAAAGTTACCAGCAGAGATGCAAAAAAAATGTGAGTATTTGAGACTTCTGCTTCTGTCTGGTGAACAAAATAATGACTTGGATGGAATCATTCAATTACCTCTGACCTGGGTCAAAAAGCACGGTAAATGCTGTTGAAATAAATCTGCATGTGCCCCAAAATGAGAGTTCTTAATCTTCTGCAATATTTTCTAGCTCTGGATCTCTTCAAAACTGCTACTGCCCGTCTGGCTGTGGAGCGAGCTACTTTTCTGCCTCTGTTTCTTCTATAAAATGTGTTCAGAACATTTACGGGGAGGCTGTAGTTGTTAGTATTTCTATAATTCTCTAACCATTTGAAAATGTAAAATATTTGCAGATGTAGTGCCATATGTAACTGCACAGCAAATTTTTATTCCTTGTATCCTAAATTTCTGAATAGTAAGAGCCTCTTGGCTGGCTGCTTCTCAGCTGGGAGTCTTTTAAAAGATCCCTTTCTGGGGAGTGAGTCAGACCACGCTCCCAAGTCGCTGCTCTACCATCTCCCGCCCTGTTTTGTTGTTGCTTTCATATCAATAGCGGTGCAAAGCGAGAGTCTGCTCCTGCCTTTATAGGGGCAAGAGTCCAGTGTTCAGCTGGGGCTGGGAGTCACACTCTGGGATCAACAGCACTTCAAAACACATCAAGGAACAGCCTCTCTTGCTTTTCAACCTTTTGTAACTTGGTACCAGTGCTTTCCTCTGCAGTTGCAAAATAGCTGTGTGTGTCTGGAAGGCATGTGAAAGCTCTGCCCACCTGCTAACCCTGCCAGCCTGACCAAAACAGAGTTTCTTAACGGGCCATTTGTATTCTTTTCCTCAGTACTTTCCGATGGCCAATTCGTTCCCTCCTCCTCCTCTCCCCACCGCTCCTCCTCCACAGGATTCGAAAAGTTTTATAGAGTTTAATATGGCCTCTCACCCTTTGTAGTTGCATAATGCTAATGAAATAACTAACAGATCATCAAAATTATCAAAGGGGATTTGTGGAGCATATGGCATTCAAATTCAGGCTCTCTGGTCAGCAGAAACACCTCCCCCACTCCCCCCACTACATCTAACGAAAAGAGAACGTTTTGCAAAGAGAGAAATGCTTTGGGTGAATGTGAGAGCTTGGGAAAAACCTGAAAATTCACTTCTCCAGTTAATGTGCCTGTAAGGAGCATAATTGCTTTAGCTTCCTCTCTCTGGGGGGCTCTAGAGAAAGCCCCCGTCAGGCGTATGCTCTTGGGGCACTTCCGAGTGCCATCCCAAACCACTTCCTTTTCGTTTAATATTTCACTGGTCTGCTCCCCTCCCATTCATCTTCATCTCCATCTCCTCTGCCACTGGCAGCCCAGAGGAGACAATAGTTTATACTGCTAACAGTGGCGGGGAGGTGACGTCGGGTGGCAGAGCTGTATCTCTGAGTATAGCTCAAAGTACATCTCTGATGTATCTCTGGTGCAGGGCAGGGGGGGCATGTGATCAAGACTGGTGGTCTCTTCCCACCCCCAACACCTCTTCCAGGGACAGAGGAGAGATTATCAGAGAGATAGAGAGATTATCAGCCTTGATTGATATCAACAGATATCAATCTCCCACCCTGCAAAGCTGCCCAGAGGTCTTGCAGGAGAACAAACCTGGAAGTGCATTTTGAGTTTTGGAGATGGCTTTGGTTTTGAGGTTTCTGTTGACTCTCGGTTTACATGGACAACTTTGTCAGTGTTTAGCAAGAATTGGTTCTTTAAAGCCTGTTTCTGACTGTACTGTACCTGCAAAATTCCCAGTGGTTGCCCTGAGGCCTCCACTCACAGTGCTGCTGGCAGAAGGGGCTCAGCAAGCAGAATTGCTTCTTTAAACCCTCCACATCCCTGGTCTTTTAAAAATCACTGTAATCAGTCTATTTTAGGACAAGCTGTCCAATGACATCCTGGTCCTTTAAAAAAAAAAGGAAAATTCAACAGGAAATTCTGAATGTGAGTCATGCCTTTGTCTCAGTGTTTTTCAAGGATTTTTGGAATTTATTAAAAAATAAAAAGCAGAAATCCTTGACATTGATAGAAACAACCACAGAAAGTCCATATATTGAGAAGTCAGTGAGTTTAGACTCCTGATGAATAAAGTGCTGTAGAACAGTATAGAAAAGGGCAGCACAAAGAGGAATTGGGACCCTGCAGAGGCAGGAGGGTTCAAGGAAATCCCTCTTGTAGGAGGTCACAGTGTCACCTTTAAACTGACAGTGTCTTTACTACAGAAGTGTGAAACCTCCTATATGGTAACTGGTCAACAGCTCTTAATTTGTGATCACAGGTCTTTTATCTTAATGACTTTATCTCAATGCCTGTGGCCTTTAACAACAAAAAAAAACCCCTTGTATCAAAATATTTAAAGTTTATTGTGGTAAACTTTATCATTTTCCCTGTCCTTTTCATGCCTTTCATCAAGAAGCAAGAGAAATTATACCCTGGAATGTAAATGAAATCATAGAACCTGTAGAGCAGCTCCAGAGCGTGATTTAGGTTGGATATTAGGAAAAATTTCTTTCCCAAAAGGGTTTTCAAGCCCTGTCCCAGGCTGCCCAGGGCAGTGGTGGAGTCCCTGTGATCTCTGGAGAGGTTTAAGAGCCCTGTGGAGCTGTGGTGCTGAGGGACAGGGGTCAGTGGTGCCCTGGCAGTGCTGGGTCCATGGTCGCAGTCAATCTTGAAGGTCTTTTCCAAGCAAAACGACTCTGATTTTATTCTGTGATTCTGAGCAGGTTGTCTGAGAGACCTGAAGCCCTTTCCCAAGACTTTTGGGGAAAGTCCTTGTTCTCAGAAGGGACATCATCCATGTTCTGTGTGAGTTTGGACTGCTAAATGCTCCTCCTCACGTCATGGCCTTTTAGCTGATGAAATAAATTCCAAATAAAAGTGAAGCTGGATTCAGACTACTGCTCAGCTTGCCCCATAAGAGCAGAGTCAGTGGCAATGACTGGTAGATTTACTTCACAAAATCCCACTCCTGATCTGAATTAAAATGCTGTTACAGCTACGCCTGGAGTTACCTTATTGGGGATGCTGCCTGTGAGGCAAAGATCTGGCTTCATCAGTTTGCTGTTCTCCTTTAGAAAACGCAACCTGGTTGCTGTTAGGACATAGGTCAGGTAGGTGGTGCTTCAACAGTTGGTAGGGAGAAGGTAGCCCTTGGCCTTTCTGAAAGAGGAGAGAGGCTCTGAGAGAACCCCTCGGGCTCTGGGCCCTGGAGTGCAGGTGGAGGTGGCCATACGTGTGTCAGTGGCCAAGGTACCAGCAGATGGTGCCCAAGAACATGAAATGTTCTCCCAGGGTTTTGAGGGCTGCTGAGCTTTGGAGGTTTTGCACTCCAAATGGCCTACAGCACTGCCACTCAGCAGCTCTGTCATCCTCCCCTCCAGAGGAGTGCAGATGCAGACCTGGCTCTTCTGGAAGCGTTCCGCATTATTTTGTGTCGAGGATTTAAGGAAAAAGTGCACGTGGCTTGGGCAAAGGTCCAAGTTGGAGTGCTGGGGCAGGACAGCAGTCCCCAGCCAGCTCTTAAACAGAGTATGAGAAGCTGAGGGGTGTTCAGGGATCCCTCTTCTCCTGGGTGCCCCCGTAAGCGGCAATACGCCCGCGGAGCAGCGGGGAACGCAGCAGAGCTTTTGCTTTGTGCTACTGACACGTTTCTTCCAAACCACGCGGAGTACGTTTGCTTTTGTATCGTTCCTAGCACCTCGTTTATGGTACAAATCACTCTGATGTGGGATGAGGGAATTTGCTCGATGTCATAGTGGGGAAATACGTTTGATCAGCTCTTGTTGCAGTTGCTTTGCGAAAGGGCGCGTGTTGGGGTTTTTTTTTTTACTTTAAACCCCTACTGTATATTGAAAAAGGAATCTTCTGCCTGAGTCAAGTGAATTAATGTTTTGTAAAGGGAGGGTGTAATCATTTATTAGCATTGCGCTGGACAAAGTTCTTTGTCTTTGAAGATTTGGCCAAGTGCCCGGATTCAGGCAGCCTCTGACTTTTGCTTCAGTCTCAGAGATAAACTCTCAATGAAACAAATCTGGAGTTGGCCCAACTGACATGGATCCAGGGAGCAAACCCTGTCAGGAGGAACAGTTTGGAGCGATGCCAAGCCCAGCAGAGGTGGCAGAACTTTGTGCAGATCTTTGGGGTATTTGTGGGATGAGGGGAAGAGGGGATCTGTTCACAGTGCGAGTCTGAGTTCTGGTCAGATTTTACTTAATTGAAGCTGATTTGCTCATCCTTATGATCAGAAGAAGGGTCAGTTTCTGTCATCTGGTTTTTGCATTGGTTTGGGTTTGGGGTTTGTTTTTTTTTTTGTTTGGTTGTTTTTTTTTCATTCTATAGAGTATTGAATTTCCTACTGTCTAAATATCAAAACGTTCCTGGCTTGTTTTCAGCTTTTGGTTGCATATTCTGTTTCCTACGGACACATACTCTCCGGCTGACTTCGGCTTTGTTTGAAAACCACCACCAACTTCAAGGGCAAACCCTTTCCCCCCAGAATGAATGCAGTTAATTTAGTATGAATGTCACTTTGAGCGTTTTCCCAACGTAATCTCTTTAAAGGTTAATCATAAAGTGAAAGAATGTGCTCTGGATTCTGACACAATGCCTGACAAATATTTTCAGCAGGCCACCGCTAAAGAAACACAGGTGTGGTCTCGCTCTTAATGTCTCTGAAATAGTGTTGTATCTTTGGAGAAACAAAGATAAATTGAGAGCTTAACCCATTGGCTTCTTGGCATTTAAAAAAAAATTATTTAACTTCCACTTGTTCTGGTTTTGCTCATCCATAATTCCCTGGGGGAGATTGTGTTTCAGAGAGATGAAATCCTCTTGATGTCTTTATGAAAAATGCAAACAATGTGTTATTTTTAATGATGCTGTAGACTTTCTGCTCTCTTGAATTCAGCAGGATGCTTGGAAGGCCAGTGTTTACATAGTAAAGCTTTTAACTGTTTTGGACTTGAAAACAAACAGTGTAAGGAGATTCAATAATCGTATTCAAATATGTTAATAATTTCTAGGATTAATCCTTATTATTTAATTTTTATTTCCTGTTTTATTCAGAGAAAACTCTCAGTACTCATTTAAGCTGAAGAAAAAAGGAGGAGTTCTAGAGCTGTTTCAGTTTTGTTTTGGCTTCATGGGGGGCACACGTATCTGCTTCGAATGATTGGGGACATCTTGGCTTTTGCTTTTTTAAAATGCCACCCTGTTTTTCTTAATATAATTTGTCATTTCCTTCTTTAGTCTTAGAACCCAGAATTAATAGATTTTGTTTTGTTTTATTTTGTTTGTTTCCTGAGATAGGATTGTATAGAGGGAAATGGGATGTTTTATGGAAACATAGGAAATCTTTCCAGCTCCTGTCCTGGTCATGAGCACAGCTTCTACTAAATTATGTAATGTTACTGTCTCCTTTAGTAGTCTCTCTTGCCTTCTCACAGTAATTGCATTTCTGTGATATTCTAGCATGGCAAAGCTGCCAGGGTAAGAAGTCTGCCTGGCTCTGATAATGCTTCTTGCATGAGTCATTACAGAGATGGAAGCGAGCTCCAAGCAAGGTGTAAATAGGTCTCTTACACAGCAGCTGATTTACTTGTGCAAACAATTTTTTTGGTTTTCCTTTTAATTACCAGTTTAGGATGTTGTCAGCCCAAGCATGTTCCTAGCCTTGCCCTGAACCCCTGGGTGGAGAGAGGGAAGGAGGGACAGAAGGTGGCAAGAAGGGCTCCCTCCTTCCTCTCCCCAGAGTCTGCTCCCTCTGGGGAGCCAAATGCTGAATGACTCTGTGTGTGACTCTGAGGGGGGAGGGACCGATAACCCCTTTTGTCTTCCTCCAAGGAAATTGCTGTTTGCACTTAGGAAGCAAAATGCTAGTTAAAAGCACTCGGTATTTTGAAGTCCAGTGCATTTCTGAAAGCCCCCGTGTCAGACAGCACTGTCTGCAGAAGGTTAGGGTTTCTAACCTTTGGTCAATCACTCCTCTGTTAGAGGCCTAATTTTCCTAGGCTCTTATCCTTTCCACGTCTGCGTGAGGTGACCCTGTTACCCGCATTTCACAGGTATGAAACCAAGCCACAAGAAGATGATGCCTTGCCCCGTGGTTCATACAAAGTCTGTGGCAGGGCAGGAACTGAAACTGGGGTTACTAAAACCCTAGGTCCCAGGCCTGACCTCTGCCCTCCTTCCCCTAACTGCGTTGGGGAACACGCATGCAGAACCCACACAGGAATGCAGGTTTTAATGCCATCCTTTACTGCACTGACTTTCACTGAGGAATTCCTTCAGTGAGACAGGCAGTCTGGGCTTGACATGAAAAACTGATTAAAACATTTAAAAAACCAGAACAGTACTTTCCAGTTTCCTCAAGTATCGCTTCCATCTTCCACCGTTTGAAATCTGGTCAAATTTGAATTTAGCCTTTTGGAAGTCTGAGGGGGGAAAAAAAAACCCTTCTTACTGATAGATACTCATTCAAGTCGTGCTGTAAACTGGCCATTATGATATTTCATTTGTCAGCATGTACTACAATCACTTGTTCTGGATCCCTTGGGCAGACTGCCTTTCAAATCAATATTAATTATGTACCACTAGACAGTAGCTAATCTGAAAGAAAGAACAGGTTTCCTTTAACAGATGACTGATGGTTACTGGCTTCCCTGTGAGTATGGGGTTTGGGTTTTGTTCTGGTTTCTTTTTTTTTTCTCTCTGAGAAATCTGCCATTGCACTATTGGAGCACTGACTGTTTTGCTTTGTCTAATAAAAAAAAAAGTATCACCTTGTTTTCCATAAATCTAACATCAAATTCAGAATTACTGGCATCCTCTTAACTGAGGTTCTGCAAGATCCATCAGCGCAGAAGTTCAGCTCCAGCACCTAATGCCTTCAGAGAGCTCACCCCTGGGTAACATTTTTATTCTTTCTGGCAACTGTCCAGTGAGCAACAGAGGAACCTGACGAAAGTGGCTTTGAAATGTGTGTTTATTGCATTGTCATCATGCCAGAACGAGCCGTTCGTCTGAAACTTGTAGAAACTGCTCCTCGTAATCGTCTGAGTTTCTGGAGAGTGATCTGTAACAGCCATGAGCTGGATGCTCTGGTGGGATGTCTGAGGTTGACAGGTCATTTCTGTTGGGGTTAGATGAGCGTCCGCTTTTCTTTCCTCCCTGGGAGTGTGGACTGAAAGATATCTGTTTTATAGATGATGCCGTAGCAAGGCTGAGGTTGTTGGATATGTGTAATTGTTACTGTACAGTTCGGTAGGTGGGAGTAAGGATCAAATTATTGCAGCAGCGTGAAAAAGCTCGTTGAAGGGGAAGAGAGGGCCGGGAGGTTTCTCAGAAGATCTCCTGGTCCAGTTGCTTATCTGACCCATTCTCAAACCTCCCGTGACAGCAGCTCACGGCCACCCCAGCTCAGTCTTCTGCCGAGTGCCTGGAGGGTTCCAGCAGCTCCTCGGCAGCCAGCAGAGCTGTGACACGCCGGCTGCAGACGAGAGCTTCCCTTTTGCTGTAGGAACCGAGATCTGCAGGTTTGTATGGGCTTGCAGTGTGCCATAGCATTTACAGGCTGTTTCTTTTAGGGTTGTTTTTATAGCTTAGCCCTGAAACTGTAGAACCGAAAAAAATGAGGAGTAAAAAAAAATATACAGAGTCGTGAGGTATTTCCATCTATGCTTCTGGTTGGCACCTCGGATCCATCCCATGCCCTGCAGTGGGTGCAGAGTCCTCACAGCCTTGTCTCCGTACGGTTGGAAGTGCTGATAGTTAGAATTTTTCTGACATGAGTTTTTCCTGGATTTGCAAAGAACAAAGCGTTACCTGATCCGGGCCGAGTGTCACCGATCCCGCCCGTCGCTGCTCTCTGGTTGCTGCCTTAGCCCTGCTGTCTTGCTTTTCCTGACGGCTGGAATGGATGGGACTTCTGGGCCTCCTTTTTGTAGATTGCAATATCTATTAATCAACATTCTTGGGTCTTCCTTCATCGCCGTAACTCACTCAAGCCCTTTAGCTAGAAGAAAACTCTTGTCAGCTCTCCATGTAAACTGAGCCATGGCTGCTGTGAATAGTGCTGGAATTTTATTTATTAAGTAAAGACTCTTGGATTTCTGGCTTTTGCCGTGGAATGGCAGCCACGAAATACTACCCTGCCCTGCCTGTCCCTAGAGAAAAGAAGCCTGTAGTAGAACAGGCAGTGCAGGGGCAGGGGTCAACCTCATGATAGAGGTGGCCCAGCCACAGCTGCATGTCGAAGGCACGCTTTGAAAAGGAAGGAATATCTTCATGGGGCTTAGCACGAGGTCCTCCGTGCCAGGGCAGAAACATCTGCTGAAGGAATCGTAAGGGAGAGACCATCCCTGTTGCTCTCCTTGTGTCATCACCGTACGATGGACCTTTCTCTTTATAGCAATAGTTTTGTATCTGTTATATTGAAATCCTAAAGAAAAAACCTTAAAAAAAAAAAAGAATTTCAGTGTTAGATGAAGGTATGGCAGAAACTCACTCTAGTTTTTTTTCCATTTGAGGCAATAAACTATAAATACTTTGTAAATCATAATGTTTAGGAGTGCAATGTGAATAAAGTTCTAGGAAGTATCCCTGGGGAAGCTGTGGGAGGGAGACTTTAAGGTCTCCAGACATGTAGATTAGGGAATTTAAGAGTTCAGGAAAGTCTGAATTAAAAAAAAAGATATAAAATTGGAATGGGGTCAGAATGGACTTCTAAGAGACATATCTAAACATGGCAGTGAGTTACTCATTCGTGTATATAAAAATACCTTTAATAGTAATATTTTCTATCATTTTTGTGGTCCTCTTGCTCATATCTTATGGTCCTCAGTTGAAAAACATACACAATTAGGAGCACAATTGACTTCCTTTTTTGAAAGGGCTGTTGTAAAAAATAAAAGCTGTGTGCTTCCACTTGCACAAGCACAGAAATAAGTACAATTGAAACATAAAAGCAATAAACAAAACATTCACAGTTTGGGTTTCTTTTGTTGTTGTTGTTGTTGTTAAAAAAAGGTTTAAAACAAACTTGGCAGTGCTCCAGGAAATGGTTCTGAATGTTTTAAATATATTGTTTTAAATTTAGGTGATCCTTCACTTTATTAAGCGGGTGGGAGGAATAAGAAACATTGTTGTAGGTTACCTGTTTATAAACTCTGCCTTCTGTCATTCCAGAAATAACTGAATGGCACAATTCACATCAGCACTATCAGAAAACAGATCATCTAAACCAAAGCTTAAAGCTGAAATTCTTGTTTATCATTGTAACTTCACCTCATTTACTGTGTTTCTATTCAGATAAAGATGTAAATAAGATACAAAAAAGAAATTGTTGTAGGGCGGATGTGAACCAAGATGCACAGACCTTTTCCAGTAGAAGACATTGTGTCCTGGTTTTGACCTTTGCCTGTGCAAACAACTGCCTCGATTTGCAGGCAGGGTCACCTCAAACTCCCTCGTGGCGGCGCGTCCGACTTACGCTTGGCTCTTCGCGGCGGTTGAGTGTCCTCAGGGCAGTGAAGGTGAGCCACCTACACAACGGATTCTTGCTGGAGGGTCATCTTAGGACCGATGGCTTCCAGGTACCTGGAGCAGCCTTCTGCTGAGTTGTGGATTTGGTCGACTTGGGCTCGTTTCCTTGCGTTCTCCTGTCTGTTTATATCCATTTCTTTACCCGTTTCAAGCAAAGGCTTTGTAGCCAGAGCCGTTATTTTGCAAAGCGCGTTTCCAATGCCTGGTTTACGACCAGGGGTACTACGTAGCATAATAATGAGTCCCAAGCCTCACAGATTTGAATGTGTTTGAGGATCTGGAGCCATGAGAACCCAAATAGCGAGACGTTCTAGTCATCGAGGGTGTCAGTAACACGAAAGTACAAATGGCACTTGGGTTTCTTCTGCACACCCCATCGTTTGGTTTGTGCACTTCCTCACAGGCCGTGCATCTGCAGACTTTGCAGGCTATTTGCATTCTTTACATGTTAAAGCTCTGGCTTTTTCCTTGAATTCTTCCATCAGAAAAGCATTTTACATTCCTCTGACATCTGCAGTCTAATAGTTGGTATATATAAATCTGCATTTATTGGAAATGTCTTTCCTTATTTCTCAACTTCTTTCAGAACAAGCACTGGAGAAGATACATTCGGCGTGGCAGGCTGCGGTGCAGCACGACTCTGTTTTCAAGAGAGTAGATTTCTCTAGAGAAGCACAGTTCTCAAGATTTACTATCTGTTTGGGGCAGCTCGGTATAATAAGCCTGCAAACCCTCTGAGATGGAGGCACTGTGAGACCATAATACACAAGGCCACAGTTTTCTCCCTCTCTGGGAGAAGTTTTAATCAGGGCCAGCACTTCATTTTTTGGGGTTTGGCTTCGTAGTGGAAGTGGAACTGCTCTCTAATTTCTGAATGTTAGCTGGTGACCCAGCTCTTGGGCTGTTTACTGTGTGGACACGTTGCTTTAGTTTAATAGGAGGCTCTTGGTAAAAACAAGCAGTGAGGAAACAATATCTCAGGGTGAACCACCCAAATGCCTGCTGCTGTCAGGGTACAATGGTAGGACCGGCGGTTTGGAGGAGTCTGGCTCAACCTCAGACTCCGTTCGCAGTGTGGGTGAGCAGGAATTCAAAGAACAAAGGAGATCTGGCTGGATTAGAAGGGACTCCCTTTCTGTGGAGTTCTGGAGCTGCTGGAGAGAGAGAGGTTAACGCTGGTGTCAGTTTGAGTGGTTCGGAGAAACCAGTACTGCCTGGTCTGCTATAAAGGTGTGGTAGGACCCACACCTTAAGTAAACTGTGGTTAAGGTTGTTTGGGTTTGTTGTTGTTTGTTTTATTTGGTTTTCTTCAAAGAAAGCCTTTCTCATAACCTTGTTAGGACTGAAAGCCACAAGCTGTGTCTTAGAATGATTTGCTCTTCTTGTCACCATGTCCAAATGGGAAGAACTATAGGTACCAAATTCTAGTCCACCTTTGGGGGAAACAGAATTTACCTGTGGAGCACAGCACTTCAGAATAGGGTCTGATGCTGGGAAAAATCACCTAATTTCCAAAGAACTGGTTCCAGGAAAGACTTGTGAGAGGGAATACGAATGGAATAATTATGCAGCTTGTACAAAAGGGAACAGAAAGCAACCAAGAGGTGACTTAGGCCTGGTAGAAGAAGGAATTTATTATTTTATTTCCTAAACTCCCACTTGCCACTGTTACAAGCAGCTTCCTGGCTCTCCCAGTACTGACACTGTACTTTGGATCTACTTTTAAACACTTTGGAAGTCCCGCTGGCTTCAGTGGAATTTCTTTAGGTCTTTCTGAAGCATATAAGGAAACTAAGCAAATTTTCAGGTTGTGGCCCGTGTTGCTCAGCCTTTGATTGTTGACTAGTTTAAGTTATAACCTTGAAATTAATTTTCTTTTAGCTGCGTCAAGGCTTTGTTGTAGCAAAGGACTGTAGGAGAAGGGGACAAATTGGTTGCTCTCTGTACAGTCTCTTGATAGAGGCTCGTGCTTCATCCTACAGCTTTATTACCCTCTTGTGACATGATATGTTGCCCATGTGACAGATATTAATTATAAGGTCTTTACTGTATAAACCAACATCTTGCTAATAAATCTAGCATACCAGTTTCTTAAACTCCTAATTTAACACAGCAAAGAACCCAAGTTCTGAAAGAAGCATGCAGATGAGGTGTCTAATATCTGATGAGATTTTAGTCAAGTAGTTCTTCCAGACATTATTAGCTGTCGTTTTTTTTGTAGGCATGTGTTGCTGGAACCCAGCAACTTGTTCCAGAGAATGCAAATTAAATGAGATTCTTTATAGGCCACTGAATGCTGCTGGATTTTTTTGTGTTACAAATTAATTCCTAACAGTTCCAAACTGCCTGCTCACACTGAGCTGACAGGACTGAGATAGTGGATGTAGCTTGATGGGAGAAAGGAATCAGCTCATTTGCATCCAGTCCACCTCTGGGTATCTTTTTCCTTCATGAGTCACCACCATCTAAGTGTGTAAGTTAAAAATAGGTGCTGCAGAGCCTGTTCCAGCCAAAGAAGCCTTCTGCTATGAGTATATAGTATCTGAGTGGCATGGGAACACGAAAGACATTGATGTATGGTTTTCCTAAAAGCTGCCCAACAGAGCTGAAAAGCTTGGTCCAGCGCCCTTTGGCAGCTCTTTAGGTGGGAGCATGATTTACCCCCTCGCAGTGATACTGAAGCTGTAACCTATATCTACAAATTAAAGTCAGGGATTTATGAACCTTGGAATATTTTACCAGTGCCTCTGAACTGCCAAGTGTAACTATTCTGGGCTGTAACCCAAAACATAGTTTACTGAAATTCCACTGCTTTAATGATTACTTTCTTTTTTTTTTTTTTCCCCTATAGAAAACAATATGAAACATTCTGCCATCCAAACACAATTACATTCTGCATCTGGAATTTGTTGGTGTTTCCTTTTGCTGCTCGTATACATTCAATGAAATGGTTTGTGAATGCCATCGTTTCCTAACTCTTGGTTACTGTCAGTTGTTAGAGCTTTTGCACTACAAAAGAGAACTGTTGGATGGTGAATTCTGGCTCACTGAGGGGAGCACCGTCCTGTCCTTTCTCTCCAGAAGATTTGAACAAGTAGGTCACTCAGGTTCAAATCTGTCTTGGGAATGCAGATGAAATATTTTTGGCCATATAAGATGGTCAGTGCCCTGTGTGCACAGGCAGGGAGCTTCCTGTGGCTCTCAGCAGATGGGGATGCTGGAATCAGAGTGGAAAAGGCACTTAGATCTGTGCTTGACAGAGGCAGGAGTGTGGGTCTCTTATGAAATGTTTGGTGGTGCCGTGGATACCGAACGGCAGGAAGGTGCTGCAGCCTCTCGCTTTGCAGTGCCTTCAGGAGAACCCTGGGCCTTCCTTACTCCCTTTTCTGCCCAGCATGTAAATGGGTTTTGACCCAGGGCTAAGAGCTTGTTCTCCATGAGAATTAGCGTTCAGTTTTCAGAGGTGAGCTGCTGCTTGTTCTTTGTTTCCAGGTTTAAACATATGGTAGTGTATATCACGAGTTCTTTCATCCCAGGATGATCTATGGCAACTGGGAAGGGTTGAAAGGAGGCACGGCTGTCAGGGACAGAGGCACCAAAGCCTTCAACACGTCACGAGTTGTGTTGTGAAAAGCTCTCTCGAGGCAATGTCAGGCTTTCAGGTAACCGCAGAAGGAGATCTGCAGTCAGCCCTTAGACGAGGGCAGAGGTAATCCACAAACCTGGCCCAGCTGAAATACACAGGCAATCTCATTTTCTCTGGTTCCTGCTCTGGTGGGCAGAGCAAGTGGATGTTTTCCAGATGTTTGGAGAGATGTATTTCTGAAATCGTGTTGTAGGAAAACAAACTACCACATGAAAGGAGGGCAGTGCCAGGAAAGCAAAGGAGAATGGCATGCGTTAATGGTGTTTAATCCTTCCCTTTCTCTGCTCTTGCATTCTGAGTAGTGGAAGCTTGCGCTGATCGAGAAAGCTCCTCTGTACTAAACCTGTAACTCTACATTTCATCTTCGAGTCAATTTTCATCAGAGGGATTTAAGGAGGTTGTGCACAAGCAGTGCTCATACAGCTTCTAGGCATCCCCAGATGGGGGATATCTATGTCTTTGAGTTCTTTTTTCGTTGGTCTCATCCCCAGAGCATCTCCAGCTCAAGTCTCCCCCGATGAGGATGGTACCGAGGCAGTGCAGGAAGTGGAAGATCGTTAGGCGGCCACAGTTACAAGTCTGATGACTGAATCTTTGAGCAGCAGCTGTGTTTAAAGAGGAGAAAACCACAAGGGAGCAGAAGTGATTTGATGCAATTCTTTGGAAAGAGACAGTTTTGCTGCTTGCTTATATAAATTTGAGCAGAACTAAGCTCTAAAGGCCTACAGCCCATCTAGCTACAGATGAAATGAGGCTGGCCTTTGGGTCGGACCGCATGTGGATCCTGCGTGAGGGGCATTTTCTCTGGAACACATTAAATCAATGTGGTCATCAGCTGAAAATGAGCAGTTCTGTGAGAGTCAGAAAACCCAGGCTGTTTCCTGCCTTTTGCTCGTGCAGTTCAGTGGTTTTGGGGGTTTCCGTGTGTGTGTGTCTTTCAGCGTTTTACAATGAAGATCCTTTTCAATCAGGGCTTTTCTGAAAGTAATTTGGCAAAGTTTAGCTACGTGCTTCTTGGGTTCTGAGCGCGCGTGCTTAGCTCTGTCTGTCATCAGCAACCACTTTAACCTGAGGTGAGGATCCAGGCTCTGAAATCCCCCCCAGGCTATGTTTGTTAAAGCAAGATGGTGACAGGTGAGGGAGGGAGATTACAATGCTTGGAATGAAACCCAAAGGAATAAATGCACCTTCAACTTTTGCTGTGCTTTTACAGAACCTAGAGAGGCAGCTCCATAATTACCTGCTCAGCAATATATGCTGATAAGCTGGCCTTTAGTTCCAGTCCCTCAAAGTTTAACTGGAGCTACCCATCCTGGAGCAGTCTCTTCATGGAAACACTGCAGGACTCACAGAAACAATTCCAGAAAATATTTTGGTATTCACTAGTCACTGGTCTGTTATCCCAGTGAACTGCCCCTGTTCTGGCAGCCCCTGCACTGGGTGAGGGTGGTCACACCTTCCTGCTCACAGCTGCTGTGCTTTTCATCTACTGGTATCGGGGCATCTGTCACCTCATCCCAGCTCAGCAAAGGGGAAACTGCTAAGCCTGGAGCACTTCTTAACCGCTGTCACTGTGACTTGCAGTTAGGCCACCATAACTGTACAACTTTGCTTGTCAATCTCTCTGGTAAGGTCTGGAAGATGGGCAGAGGACTTGATGAGCAGCCTGATAGACACATTAACCTCTTCACCTGCATCAGCCACATCCCCAACAGAATGAATGACCAGTCCCATGGAAACACATCCAACTCTTTATGCGATTGTGTCTTGCTCTCTGAGAATGCTCCTGTATCATCTTTTTAGCCATACCATTAAGTTCATGAACATTAAACAACTGCCAGAACCTCGCCCTGGCGGGACGGGATGGCTTCTTGGGGAACATGAAGCACAAGTCCAGGGTAAGAAGAACTGAGAAAGTCCAGTCCCTTCAGTCACAGGTCAATACGTCCTCTCGTCTTCTCTGTGAGTTTATAAACAACCATTTCATAGCACAGTAACATTTTTGGGTGGTTTGTGTTTTTCCCATCCTGTTAGAAGGCTGTGCCAGAATCTTTCTGCACCTTTTTCTAATTTCTAGCAGAAATTTATTAATGGCTAGCTTATATCCACTGCTTGTTGTACAAATGTTTTCCCCTCAGATTCTTCCTGCTGGTTGCCCTTCTGATTTGTTTACAGAGAGCCTTTTGTACCTCCTCTCACCCTCGCTGCTGTGGCATCTTAAAAGGTGCATCTCTGTGGTGCCTGAGGGAGCAGCTCAGATGCTTCTGAGCTGCTGATTCCAGGAGATGTGGAATGGGCTTTGCAGACAGGTCCAAAAAGCTGTCCAAGCTGCGGTGCCTCGTCGCTTGGGTTTGTGTCCAGAAGGATTACGGGTGTGCTCCCACCCATCTCAGGCACAGCCAGCTTGGGTGGATGGAAGTGAAAATGTTGAAGCTGTGTCCTGAACCTCCTCCTGCTGTCTCACCTCTTTGATTTGGCCAGGGTGTCTCAAAAGCTCTGAAGCAAGTGATCCCCAACCTCCCGCTGCCTTTGTGAGACTTGCTGGCTCTCCAGCGACTTGAAGCAGTCGTAGCTGGTCATAATGAAATGGTTCATTAGACTTCAGCAGACTCTCAGCCACTTGGTGTGATGTAAAACATGGAAGTTATTAAGGTGAAATAACCTGTCTTTCCATTCGGAAATTTACTGACCCCATGGGAAGTTTTCCAGGATTAATTCCTACATATCAATCTAGTGCTTGCCCGGGAAGACTGATCCAGAAATCCACGGAACAGTACAGCCCCTTACCCTGTCCTGCAGCTCATGCAACAGTTTTCCTCCTGTCCTTTACAAGCACTTGACACTGAGAGCAGTGAGCTTACAGCAACAATTACATGTTAATGTAGGTTAATAGAAGTTCATGTGTCTGAGTCTTGAAATGCTTAGCTGTCTTTTTCTGTGTTGCTCGACAGCTTTATTACTGTGAATACGAGGAGAAGCCAGTTCAATACACTGAACACTAGCAAAAGATTTTTCTTTATGGTCTTAAGAGGGCTTATCAGTAATTCCTGGCTGTGCAATCTTTGAAAACTATTATGTTACGATGGATTTTCTCTTTTTTTTCTTTCCCTTCCCTCCTTCTTCTTTTTTCTTTCCCTTCCCTCCTTCTTTTTCTCCCTTCGTTCCCTTCCTGTCTGTCTGTCTCACATGGTTTATTTTTAAATAAAGGCATTCCAAGACAGAACGGGGTCAGAGTTAACTCTTCCCCCCTGCAAGCTCTTTTAGGGAAGCTGGAGATTTGACACAGTTGCTTTGTTTTGTTAAGCCTGTGGCAATTTCATGGAATTATTCCATTTGAAAAATTGCCTGGAGTGCAAAGAGTTGAAATATTTCTTTGTGAAATTTCTCAAATGAAAATTCAGTTTGTGGTAGCAGTTTGGGTTGAATTTTTATCTAATTTCCAAAACATAATGAAACGCTTCAGGAGGAGTTGCACCAAAACACTACAGTGAGGACTGCTTGTTGCCTTCAAGTTTTACTTTGCTGTGAATTTAAAATGCTACTTTTATCTGAACTTACTATGCTTTTTTAATCCAGAATGACCAATTAACAAGATATAATATTGACAGAGCTGATGTAAATTGTCCCCAGTCTGCTCCGTGGCAGGTGCTTTACAGCAGCTAGGGGCCAGGTAAAGGCTGAAGGCATTGCTGAGATGTTGGTGCTCTCTTTGGGAGTGTTGAGCAAGAACTGGAGAAAGTTTAGTGGCATTCCCTCTGCTGCTTCCTAGCTGGCCAGTACTGCATCAACCTGATGGTTGCTCAGTCACCTTTTATTGGTACGTTTGTGATTTGCTCTTTGTAACTGAGGATTTGCAGTAGCAGTTTGCATCATGAAACACTTCCTTTTAATATCTCATCCTCTTCCAGTCTGACTGGCCAACCTGCTTCCATCGTGCTCCCCTCTGGAGCTGGAAATAAATGGGGTGCTCCTGTACTCCTGTGACAGGAGGGAGAATCCACATCAGGGAGGGGCTCTGCTGTGAAAGATTCTGTCTGGCCAGCTGCAAAGGAATGATCAAAGGTCTTCCCTTAAGCCACCCACTTAGGAAAGGCACCAAGTGGACTGAACCCAGGGGTACTTAAGCCTATGCCCATATTTTACTCTGTCCTCTGAACAGCCACCAGCTTAAAGCACCTCTGAGCTCCCTTGTTAGGACGTGGTAACGTGACCACGCATCCAAGCGCTCCAGGGGAGTGCACATCTCAGTTGCCATTTCCAGAACAAATGGTCTACGGCCCGGTCGACATTCAGAGGGATGCCTGATGCAGCACCAAGCTGCAAATGCTGCGTCAGGCCATGTGTGTGAACAGTAAAACATCCTTCCCTGGCTCACAGGAGTCATCACGAATTCCCAGTAGCAAAGAGGAGCTGCAGGAAGGTCTGGCACGCCAGACTTTGATCTGGTCTGAGCTATAGCAAGGACTAGACCTGCGTGTTATTTGTCTGATACTTTTGCCTACAAAGCCTGAAACCTGGTTTTGAAAATGCTGCTGGCATGACAAAAAGTGATCGTGTGTTGCAAAAGGGAGTTTTGATCTCTGCATTTTTTTTTGCAAGCTTCCCTCTATTTTTTTAACTTTGAAAATGTGCATAGCTTTTCACTTGAACTTCTCTTTTTTTCCCCCATCTCTCTTTTTGTCCTCTTCAGTTTTACCCCTGTTTTTAATGCACAGCGATGCCTAACGGGGAAATCTGCAACCCCAGGCCATGTGCCCTCACCACCGAGTCCTGCCACTGCTCCTCAGCAGGTCCTGGTGGGGCTCACTGAAATGAGGCACAACCACAGGTAGTGCTGAGCCAGTTCTTCATCCCAGCAGCTTTTCCAATCACCAGACAGGGCAACTGCTAGAGGGATCAACCCACATTAGATAGCACAACTCATTCTATGCACACAAATTTTTTAAGATCTAAGGCATATTTGCCCTTGCTGCACTATTAGGACTACTTGTCCCTGTTCTGTGGCTGTAGCTATATCCATATCCAACCACAGATATTATGGACGTGGTATCAATCACCTGCAGCACTATTCTGCTCTTGAACTGTATCATCAATCTCAGCGTCGCTTTTCTCTGCTTTTACAGCTCAAGTCGCCCCTAGGAGAACAAAGAGTGTATGTTATGTGTAACTGCAAGAATCTCGAAGTAGAAGAGGAACACCATTCAGCTGAGTAGTGTATACTGGGGTGTATAAAAAAGCTACAGTTGTAAATGTGTTTCTGTAAACAGGCACTGGATGAGTTTGGAGGTCCCTGTGGGCAACTTGGTTCTGGGCCCTCTGGAAAGAGGTGACTTAAAAGTTCTGTGTCCTCCCCATCTGAATATTTTCTTCAAGTTATCCAAGCTGAGGGCCTGTTCATTGAAACCTTTGAAATCAAATGGTTTCTGTAAAAATGTAGGCTTTGGGTTTACAAAATGGCTGTGCTGATCTCAGAGAGGCTGCTCAAAAGCGTGGGATAAGCAGGAGAAATGAAAGGCTGCAAAACTGACTTAATTTTTTATCCTTGATCTAGTTTCAAGGTTTTGGATTATTTTAGTGTCAATTTAGGCCATTGTAATGTCAATGGGGAAAAATGCATCTTTGCTTTGCACAAAATAGTTGTGGAGTCCAGCTCATAGGTAGTGAAGGAGGAACTGTTTGAGCCAGGAATGATGTGAATTTCTGTTCGCACACAGTTAAAACCCTCTGTAAGGCAGTGGCTCCTGCTGGGAGCTTCACGCTGTGGAGAGGGGGGCAGTGGGAGGAAGATGGTGTGGAGAACATACTGTTCTACTACAGCTTTGTTTCTCTAGACCAAAAAAGTGCAACGTGACCTTAAGTATATGAACTGGGCAGTTTCTACATCTTTTGCAAATTACAGAACTGAAAGTATCAAATCCTTTGTGTATTCATCTCTTGTTAGATTCGGTCAACTGAAGAGCTCTTTACAGAGAGGTGCTGAGTGCATCGTCTCCTTCCAAATCCAGGCTCTGCGTGGCTCTCAGCTGTATTCCAAATCCATCATAGCTTTGGAATACATTGAAATCTTTCAAAAATAACTCTCTGAACTTCTTGTTTTCTTCCTTTTCCAAAAGCATGGGGATCAGTACTTAGTCAGATCAGGGTTATAGCCAAATAAATACTTTCTATACTGTGAGGAAGCCACGTTTTTGAGGTGTGATGTTCCCAGAAATGGTAGCAGACTTCGCAACCTGAAAAACCTCTGGTCATTTTCTTTTTATTTGTGCTCCTCCGTTAACAAATGCCTTGTTTGATTACTTCTAAATGTTGTGTTTCTGGAATGAGAATAGAATACTGGCTTTTAACTCTGGCTTTTAATTCCGTGTGCCTTGTTATCTCAGCTTATGAGAAGGCTGAGAGGATGGTTTGGTGTTTTTTTAGCAAAGACTGGATTGTTTTAAGATCATTGTAAAGCCAAATGTTTAAATACTGATCATTTAAACTTATTTCCAATGCTCTGCAGTAGCTGGTAGAAAGCCTGAATCTTTTTCTGTGCCTTCCTAAAAAGTCCTTAGCTGATAGAAAAGCTTTATGTCTAAAGCTATTAGAACAGCCCATAAGACCTTGGTGGAAATATCTTGCACTCTGGGATTTGTCTGACTTGTGATGTTACTTTTTGGCTAGGCTGGCAATTTACTTGCCATGAAACCACGTGGGAGGAGGATCCAGGATTTGGGTCTATTTTATTTAACAGCTCTTTTATTTGGCTAACACAAAGCAAATGAGTAAGGGGAAAGGGTGTCAAGTATTTCTATGGAATCATCTGAAAGGTTTTTTTTCTGAGATGGGATTTGCACGATCAGTTGTTAGAAACACACGTGTATTTATGTTCCTGTTCTACGAAAATTAAGAAGTTTGTTTTTTTTCTTTAATAAGTTGTTTGAAAAGCTTGAAACAAGGCAAGAATTACAAGAAGACATCACATGAGATAAGACAATTTTGTGTGTGTGTGTGCTGAAAAGTTAGAAACCTTTGAAAACTTGTGTCCAGAGCTTTTAATTGGTATTTAAAATGTTTATCACTACTGATAATTAGTGTCTAAATTTGTCAGCTCATATGGCGTAGCTGCAGCTTCATAGAGCAGAAATAGGTTCTGTTTTCTATCCAGCTGGTTTCCTGTAAAGTGCTGAATTATTCTAGCTTTTATGGGTCATTGTTGAAAATGGCAGGAAGGGTCATTGTTAAAAATGTTTTCAGAACTTTGATAACCAGTTTATCAACTGATTCACATGTTTAATCAGTTAATAGATTTTCCTTTTCAGTGCATGGGAATTTCTTTGTTTATCTTAACTGAGTAAGTGTTTCTACAGTGGAAAGAACTGTAGTTGACTGATAATCTTTTCAAACATGTGGAGTTTGCTCTGGTGCTGCAAGTTACATGGCTAGATCTTGCAGTCTTTACTTGTAAAGCTGTATTCACAGCGAATAATCCACTGGAATAAAGTGCAGGGGTCTGCATGCGAACGAAACCCAAAGATGGTCTGGTATTTTGAGGATACAGAGCGTGGAGATGTAGTTATTAGGCAGTTTATGGTAAGGCTTTTAAAGATATTTGGGTGCTTAAAAGAAGATGGACGGGTGCTTTTGAGAATCTTCCTGTGTGGTTAAGTGCCAAATGTCCGTGGTTCCTCCAGTACCTTGTCAAGAATTTCCTGACAGGATACTTGATCACCAAAAATGCCAGTATGTCAAAAGGTTCCTGTTTAGCATGAAACATCTCCAGGAACTGAGGTCCTCTGCCTCTCTGGTGGCCTGTGGTAGGGCTGCACCACCTTTCTTCTGAAAGTTTTTCCTAATCTCCAATCTGAACCTACCAAGAAGTAGGTTCTGATATTACCCCTTGTTCTCTCATCTCTCTCAAATGAGAATTTTGTCTCTGTTGTCACTATAATTTCTCTCTGAGTAAGGGAATTCAGTGTAGGCTACTTCCCTGCAGGCTGCTATTAGGTGGCCTGTTAGTCCATCACCATCAGACCAAAGAGGCCAGGGCCACGTCTCAGATGAAGCCCATGTGCATTTTGTTTTACTTGCTGAGACCACGCTGTTGGCTCACATTCAACTTGAAGATAGGGTTGGGTTTTTTTCTGCCATTCCCATTGTAATAAGGCCAGTCTGCTCCTGTGTTTATAAACAAACTTCATGCTAAGCAGAACTATAAACTTTATTTTGCTTTTCTTGAAATAAATTCAGTGCTGTTTGCTTTCCATGTAAAGAGGGACTTGGCATGAAAAAGTGCACAATACTAACGTTGCAAAATTTGAGTTTACATAACATTTATCTGCCTTGAAATTGCAGATACTTACAGACTCAGTTGGGTTCATAAGAGAACCACGTTCGTACAAACACAGCAGCTTCTGGGAATTGGCATCGTATCTGCACATGTGAGAAAGAGTTAGCAGCTTGTTTTATGTGATCTGGTTTCTTTCTAGACGTGTTCATTCCTTGCTGCATGAAGCAAATGTGTTTAGATGAACACAAGTCGTAAGTAAAATCCCAGGTTACTCTGGAAACCCAGACCTGGGAGTTTTAACGGTGTGCCTTGGACTGAGGAAGGCACAGGCATATTAGTAGGAAGTCATCCCAGCTTGATGACCCCTGTTTCACACTTGTGGCTCACATCTCAACTGCAAAGACATTTCTGACTTCCTCCTGTGAATCACCCAGAGGTGAAATGGAGTATATGCTGTCTGTGGAGAGAGCACTGGGGACTGTTGATGGAGAGGCATGGTTGGAAAAGGCAGCTGTGCCAGGTTATGTACCATGAAAAAAATCCATCTGGAGCCTGCCATTTCAGATTTATATTAAACCAGGGCTGGACTGTACTACTATCCGAAATGATCCTTGTGACAGAGAAGGAGCAAGGAGGAGTCTACAGGGATTTATTTGTTCTTGTGGCCACCAAGAAGCAGGAGGTGATGGGTGGGAGGCGATAGGATCTTGTGGATGGGGGTGAGAAAAAAGCAGAAGATTGAGTTAATCCACTTCTGAAACTTGCGTTGAGCAGCCACTGGTTCATAGGGAGCATTAATTCAGTGTTTTGTTTGACAAAACAAATTCCTGAGACTTAAGCAGGTTCTGGCCTTGGAGAAGCATTGCTCCATATTTGCCAGTGGATATTTAACTGGATATTGTAAACCAGCGATCGATCCCATTCCTGCTTATGCTGTTTGAATACTTACCTGTTTTAAATAGTATTTTGTCAAAAAAGGTGCTTATTTTAAACATACTGCTGTGAAACACAGAGAAGATAAATGGAGCGTGGTGTTGGTTTTTTATTGACAGTTTTCTGTTCTGTTCTACGACGAAACCATCTCTTTTCTGGAGACTCAGAAGCAAATAAGATCTTCCAATTTGTTGCTGAAACTTTCTGAAATTTAAAACCAATTCATTAGGCACAACGTAAGTGTAGAGAGTTGGCAATTATGAGGATTTCAACAGCAAATAATGCAGCCCATGAAACTCTAGCCTTATTTCCTTCTCATTTAAAACACCGTAGTGCGTTTGGCCCCAGCTAAATGTGCTCTTGAGCTTTTATGTCAAAGTGAATCATGATCTAATGCTCACCAGATTAAATCTAAATGTTGCAGTATTTCCTTTCTAATTCTGGCTCTTCCCACTATGATAATATTATTTGTCTAGTCAGTTATGTGCAAGTGTGAAGGAGAAGATGTAATTTTTATATGCCTGCAAACACCCGTGGAAGCGTTGCCCGAGGAAATCGTGCTCGGCAGAGCTCGCCCTTAACCGCCCGCCGCCCTTTCTCCAGATGCATAAAGGAAAAAACCCAAGTTGATAATTAGGTAAAAAACATAATAAGATCCATGTCTATAAGGCCAGCGTGGCCCAAAAGACTTCTATTTGTGTGAATTTCTGGTACAAATGTTAAAGATCCCGGCTACTTAATTGGTTGCTAAGCTACACGGGGAGAACATTTGGGTTAATGACCGGCGGGCCCAGAGCCGCCTGCTCAGCCGAGCGGGTCCTGAGCGGGAGCGACAGGCCTGGCCGGGCTGTCAGGAGCAGGCCGACACTGGCGGCCACCTGCGCTGCGGGGTTATTAGAACATTTCATCTCCAAGTGTTTGTGGCGTTGGAGCAAACAGGCCCAATTAACGGGCCTGAAAGCCCCTCTCCAGCCAGCCATCACTGGCACTCCAGATAAAATTTGACATCTTACTCCCCTCCCCTTCCTCCCCCTGCCCCAAACTCCCAATTAATTTAAATGGTTTTACTGAGGGACCGTGGCACTGCTGAAAAGGCAGAGGACTTTGCTTGAGTAATCAGCTTAAATACCGGTCCATTTCCTGCCCTCGCTGCTCCAAACTTCCCATTTGGGAGACATAAATACTGTTTTTATTTTTAAATCTTTTTTTATCTCCAATTTCCTCCAGTTTTTCTGATGTGCCTTGTACAAGACTCCATTTCAAAGGGCAGGATGGTAAAGCCCGTAAACTGGATACAGCCGGGAACTTTTAAGTTCAGTGTTGATTGCCTTTATTGGAAGGAAGGGGTAATGAGGGGTTTTACATGGAAGAGGTACATCTTCTCTGACAGTCAGAAACTGGGGATAATTAGGAAGAAATCCACAGTTTTATTTATTTTATACTTCTTAAACACTCTTGCCTAAATAAGCATTTTGCATCTCCTGCTGTAAAAGCAGATCGATGATTTTTGAAGCTAAGAGAAAGGGAACGGCTCATCGCATACAGCTTTCTAAGTATGTTCATCTGAAGACATGCCAAGGTCTGTGTCAGTTGTAAGATAAGCTTTGAAATGCTGATTTTACAAGGCCACAGATGGACAGAAGTTACTACAGAAGCACCTGTGAATTCAGAATGAGTATCTAGTTCAGCCTCTGCTGGTGTTGAAATCTCTTCACTGTCACTACTCAAGGGAATTGCCATCAAGTGGAAGTGTGCTTTGTGGGGTCAGGGTCTTTTCTCAGGTGAAAGACTTGAGTGTGTTTCATTTTAGGAGTGTGTGTAATCAGTGGGAACATTCCCATGTTTCACATTATGCGTGCACACAATTTTATTCCTGTATTCACCAATAACTTTGTCCATCATACCCCCTCTTCTTAACCCGATGGGGAAATTCTGTTTTCTAGCAGGAGAGCTTGGGATCAAAGTAGTATCCTGCTTTTGAGAGTCTTTGTTTCTTCTAAAGGACCAGTACTTCTCTAACTTAACATTTTCTTCTTTTTCTTAGCAAGCAGTAGCAGTTGGCCCAGCAGACAAACTGCCTTCCAGCCACCAACCCTTCCCATGGCTGATAAAACTGGCTTGGGAAGCAGGGACATGGTGACCTCCAGAGACAGCAGCCAGCAGCAAACCCACGGGTGGACCCGTGGCGATACAGCACAGGCACAAGTGAGTCTGACCATCCCCTTCCCCACTGACCTGCCGTTCTCAGAAATTCCCTCTCAGCCACATTAGGGATCTGTCTAAAACTGTCGTGTGTTTTTATACTAGAGGCTGTAAGTGACAGTCAGAAAATTGTTCTTGGACGCTGGCGTCGAGTCCCCCATCCAGAGCCTTCCTTGGTGGTTGGTAATCGCAGCGTCTGCACTCAGCTCAGCTCCTGCAAGGCCACTAAAATAAATTGACACGCATTTGCAAGGCTGTTGCATCCAGCCCTTCCAGAACTAAGCTTAGGGAGCTAAATGGCAGTGGAGCTTTCTTAAACATGAACACCTTAACAGGCATGGGTAACATGGGATGTTCTCAGGGGGGAAGATACTGTATCCTTCACCTCCTGTCGGCAAAGCCGGTACTCGCTTCCATCTGTCCCTAGAAGAAATGGGTAATACCTTTTCCTGACTGGATTTAATGGGAAAGCCATACTCTGTTCCCAAGTATTTAATAATTGAACTATTCTATTTTTTTATCGATGTCGGTTTACACATTTGCTAGCATTTCTTTTTTTAAATGTTATCCTACTGTGCTATTTTTCCAGTCCTGTTTTTCTCACGTTGTTTAATGATGAATCACGAACGTTAACTTTATAGATGTGTAATGCTTTATATATATACATATATATTTATATAAAAATCCGGGTGGTGGCAGGGAGAGACTTATTCTGTCTGCTCCATCTTTTGTTTTGATCTAGTTGCTATAGAAATGCTAAGATCAATTTTGACAGAATAAAATGGTACAAATTACGTTGTCGGATTACCTCATTACAGAGAGCTGGCACTTCGGATTGCAACATAACTGAAAGGAAAAGCGTGAAGGCTACAGGAATTTCTACTCTATGGAAAAATGTTATTTTTGGATTCTTCAGGAAGGCGTGCATAGAAAACCACCGCTTCCCTGGTGAGTGACTGGTCCCTCAGACCGGCAGAACTTTCCTCTTAATTTTTGGTTGTGGTAGATGACGTCATATTTGGCCATACATTTAAGTTGCAACTGGCATCTCACTGACAGAGACCCTGGTGTTTTTGCTGTTAAACACTTAGGCAACTGATTTCTTACAGCAAAGCTGATGGAATGAATCTTTTTTTCTTCCTTTTTTGGTGTCATCTACTACCTGCGCGCGTTTGTATTGATACTGCCAGCATTGCTTTAGGCATTTTTCCCTCCCTAATGGAATGGGAAGTATTGTGCTATGCCTTAGGGTCTCAGAACTGGCTGCAGCTTTGGGATGCAGTCTCCCTTGCAATGGGAGGTGTCTCTGCTGCGTGGAGATGACGGTGAATTCTCCAGTTGCTGTGGGTTTCTTTTTCATGCCGATGTAATTTACACGTTTGCGTTCAGCTTTCGGCCTTGCTTGAAAAAGTTTTGCAGTATGGGTCGTGTACTTTTAACTGCAGGTAGAAGTTCATTGCTGTGTTGGTAAAAGACATGTTTCTTACTGGGTTTTGTTTAGGAAGCCATTTATACATTGGTATTCTTTGTGTACAGGGAGACAATCGGTGTGATTTGGCAAACGGTTTAGTCATTCTGTTTTTCTTCTAGTTAAGAATATTACTCTTGCTATATCTAATCTAGAGTTGTAAATTGCAGCAGAGGTACAAATCCAAAACAAACATTTTGAAGAATTTGAATGGAGTAGAGCCCCAATTTCCATTTCAATACTCTCTCTCTTGTCCAATTTGTTAAACTCAAGTGGTCCCATGTGCGAGTAGCATGACTGCCAGAAGTGCTCTCCAGCCATCTGCTTTTTTGGTGAGGCTTTGATTATTTCTTTGTCTTTTTTTTCTATCCAGAATTAGAACTGGCAACTCAATTGGTTGATTAATATTGTATTTTTCATAATTTAACACTTCCAGCTTATGGCTAGGAAATGGCAGCAAGGTAAAATGAGCACAAGAAATAAACTTCCCTTCTGAAGTCCAACTGTACCATGGTGGAGCTTTTTTACCACGTTGTTTCAACCTTTCAGGAGTAGCAAGAGGAATGAATAGGAAGAGTTTTACTGTTTGTGGGTAGTGTCAAACTGGATGGAAGAGACGTAGCAACCTGCATTAACTTTATGAGTTGTCTTGGAAATGGGAAGAACTGCCAGGCACTGACAGAGGTATTCACAGTAGAACTGAGCTTAGCAGCCAGCACTGCATTTAAATCTGAACCAAACTGTACAGCAGAGGAACAACAGCTCGTGAACCAGAAACTTGGTTGAAAACCCCATGGGGGAGGCTGTCATCTATGTCCAACAACCAGATGGGGTACGTGTTCTTACTGTCTTGGCTGAAGCTTAACGAGAGGTCCTGGGATTCTTCACCAAGAAAGGCTGAAGCCTGGTCCTGTGCCGGTGTCTGGAGACAGAAGAGGGTGTCAGGGCTGGAGTGGACACTGTGAGATGTTGAGTTACACCCAGGGGTACCTGCCTCTGGCTGGTTGTTCCTCTTGGCTCAGCTTATCAAGAGCAACCACTAGATCTTTTAGAGGCTGTGGTTCATTTGGGTTGGCTTTAAAGGAGGCAGCCTAGAGGATCGCTGAGTTTCAGTGCTTGTTGTGGGCGGAATCTGACTGTGTACAGCTTCAGGTTTTCAGCTTCACAAGTGGCATCAGTTGACAGAAATGGAAAGGTTGTAGATGTTCAGTGAAGAAATTCTCCTGGACGAATGAATGCTGCAAGACAGAGGGTAAAGGAGAAAATCTAGATCATTGCCCTTATACCTGTTGCATTTAACTACCTAATGTGTGATGTGGTGCTGAACATGCTGTGTCTGTTTTATATGGAAGCCAGAGAAGATAGTAATGAATGTGTCCTGTAAAGCAGACTTGGCGTGGGGGATTGCTTGATAAAGAGTAACCTACTCTTTGTTTACTGGTGGTTTTTTCCAGTTTAAAATACATTGCATCAGAATTTTGGTCTAATTGCCAGCATCTTGTCGAAGTGCAACAGGTTTGCGGGATAACGATGGAAATCTGATGTGCCACATGTTGAGTTTGGGTATTACCAGCAGCCACTTTCAACTGCACTGTTGGTGGGGGATGAGAAAGAGAAGAGCCTTGCTTTGATGCAGGCTCACGTTGTAAAATGTGCCATGTTCAGATGTTACTGCTGGGGAGAACGGGCCGCCCCTAACGCAACCTCTCGCTCCATACCTTCATCCTTGTCATTCCCCTTACTGTGGAAACAAAGGGAAAATGTTTCTTTTAGATCATAAGAGCTCTGAAAACTTACCTCCCGTAACATTTCAAGCATTGCCCTCCGCTTCTTCAGCTGGCCTTGCTTTTCATGGCAGTATTATGTAGAAAATGAGAAGTTCACAAAAGTCTGGTGGCTTCAGGGATGCTGTCGAGGGTGGACTGCTCTGACTTGGCGTATCTGGCCAGACTGCACCTCTTGCAGTGCAGGCTGCTAACGGCTTGCAGTGCTCAGAGCTGTCAGAACGGAGAAAAAGCAGGAGTATACAAATGCTCAACACATAAAAAATATTTTTGTTTTAAATTATTATAAAGGGGATGGTGAGGGGGAAGAGGAAAAGGGAGTAATTTAGCAAGTGGGGATGTGGTGGGAGCCAGCCAGGCTGGGGTTTGCTAATATCTGAACTAGGCTGTTGAAAAATGCCCTAAATCTGTCAAAGTCCTGAAAGCTCAACTCTGCCCAGTGTAAGTTAGTGGTGACAGGATCGGGCCCTCTATTACTTTTTTTTATGTGGTGTTATAAATTACTTTCCCATATTTCCAAAGACATTAATGAATCTTTTCAAAGCACACTGCGAAATCATTGTATGTGTTACTTAAACTACTTATCCATATGTACAATAGGTTAATACAATATATGAGCTTTCTCCTTTCGTTTTGCTTTTGCAAAAAAGCTGGCAAAACTCTTTCCTTCCCTCCCCACTTTGATTTTTTCCAGGTAAAATGATGGCAGATGGACTCAGCTCAGTTTTATGTAGCGTATTGCTTACTGGAAGAACAAATTTAGCGCTCTGCCCTTTTACTGTAAACTTATTTTTGTTTTTCATGTATTTGTAATTTCCTTTAGACCATTTATAAGCAGGTTAGAAACGCTGTTTCGTGCCATCTGAGTCTATTAATAATCAGAGCTCTTTCTATGGGTTCTTTAGGAATCTGTCAAGGAGGAACAAACCCTATGGTAAACAAACATCTCCGAGCGCTTCCCGCCGCGCAAATATTCGGGGCATTGTTTTGTTATTCCTTAGAGCATTCTGCCTTTCTTTAGTGCGTTATACTCAGGGATTTAAGCTCTAATTGTTATTTCCAGGAAGAAAAAAAAAAAATCCTTTTTGCAACAACATTCGTGTTCCATGAAAAAAAAAAAACAAACAAAACATTAAATGTCATTGGAAAATTGTGAGAGTTGGGTTTTTGATGACAGAGCCAGAAGGCTGCTGGCTCTTTTGCCTGCTCGCCTGGATGATATAGCAGAGCCAAGACAGTGATTCACTGTCACTGGACTCGATGACCTCCAGAGATCCCTTTACACCAAAATTATTTTGTATTCCCATGAAATTGGAAGGTTCCCTTCGCTTCCCTCCTGAATGCACCCCCCCCACCACCGCTTCCCTTGAGCTGCTCTGGCACTGGTACTCCTTTCTGACCAGACTGAACTCACTGCACCTCCAGAAACCCAACCTGGGGGGGAAGAGGATTTCTTGTGCAATTAGCAGGTCGAGTGTGCTCAGTCGTCCTGGTTTGGTGAGAACAGAATCCATTCTGTTCAGGGATGAGTTCTGTTCTCACTCAAACCAGGACATCAGTGAAGGTCTAACCAACTCTGAAACCAGCTTGAAGGAGAGGGCAGAGCTATGTGAGGAGGAGTGGTGTTGGGAAAGAGATGGGAGAGAAGGTTGTGGGACAGACCATCGAGCTGTTAGAGCAGCTCAGCTGTGTTACTGTTCTTACCTCCAGAGGATTTTGGCTGTATCAGTGGCAGTTCACATCCCTCCCTGTTCCCATGCAGGGGTGTGGGCAGACAGTCCTTTTCCGGGTCAGGGTCTCCTCTTTGATTCCATGATTCAGTTTAAACCTAATGTGAACAGAACAATACCTGACTTTGTTATCACGACAACAGAAAACGTGAACTTCCCTAGATTGGCTCGACCCGGCACAAGGAAGCCAGCAGCTCTGCAGGGTGCTGCTCTGCGGTTTCAGTGGTGAGGTTGGCTTAAGAAGTTTGTGGCTACTCATTTCCATCCTCGGAAACACTGCAATTTGCTCTTTCCTCAGGCTGCAGCTCATCCCCTCCCTCTCCTCAGCGCTGCTGCTCGTATGACCCCGTGAGCTGATTAACTTCTTCCCTCCTGGTTTGTTTTCAACCAATGTAGGCAGTTGAATCGGTTCATTTTTCTAAAGCAGTGCCTCTAGGCTTGACCTGAAGTGGCTAAAATTGAAAGATCACCCACAACATGAAGGAGATGAAAATCTAATCAATGCCAGTCCTGGCTGAAAAGAACCCCATAATGTCCTTCTACCTTCCCAGGGATGGGCTGATTTTTGTATCCTAAGGTGACAGAATGACCTAGAGGGAATTTTTGCTGCATGGGTGGTAAGAAAGGAGAGTGGAGAAATGATGAAAGATGTGAATTTTCATTGTGGTGGGACAGATCTTGGGAGGATTTGTGTGAGTTGCAGACCTTTAGCCCAGAATGTGGATTACTTCTCATTTTGGTGAGTGGTTGCTCACATGAGTACTCAGTTAATTCCAGTGGGATCTCTTGTGAGGGTAGCCAATTATTGGTAAAACTTAATTGCTCGCTATGTAGAGTGCATGTTTTCTGATTTGTTTTTTTAATGTAGTATTTACTGACGACTTGCAAGGTAGACTTCTCACGTAGGGAAGAAATAGAGTTTACTATGAAAAATGTACAGAAGTTCTGGTTTCTAATATTTTTCTGCACTTATATAACAATTCAGAAATTAAATGGGAACCAAGAGCCCCCCAGCATTGTTTCTCAGCTGTAATGTTGTTGATGATAATGTATTTTCTGAGTTCTAGCTTTGCCCGTTGGGAGGTAAGGTGGATTTCAGGCAGACAGTTCCATCACACCTCACGCTCTCTTTGTGCTCTAATACTAATCACTGCCAGCAAAGCTGCACTTAGTACTTGCACATCAGCTGGCAAAAACCACTTTAGGCTTCAGTAGGCGGAGAGCTGTAGAAAGAAAGAAGCGAGAAATCACCGATGAAATTTGTGACCACTGACAAACTCTGTCATTCACTCTGCAAGAGAAACACATGGGGTTACAGGTTTGAAATGTGCACTTAGTAGCAAGGGATGATGGTGGTATTTAAGTACTTAGTGTTTCTGTTATCTGCATTTGCTTTGGGCCCATAAGTAACAAGTAACTTTAAAAAAAAAAAAGGTGGGGAAGGAATTCCTACCTTCATTTATACATAATTCTGGATATCTCCATGGACAGAAAGATGGAAAGTTCCCAAATGCTGTTGCAACATGTGACTGCCTTCTGACAACACTGCAAGTGTAGGTTGGTGGCACCAAAGAAATGATCCCCAAGAAATGAAGGGGTTCAGCAGCACAGCAATGATCACATTTTTAGTGCTTTCTTCACTCTAAATGTAAAATTCAGGCACCCACTTTTCTACTCGCTTGTATACTGACCGGTCATAACCTTTCCATGAACTGTCCTGGGTTTTACACTTTCACCTGTTAAAATAAATGACTTTCATTAAAAAAAAGGAAAAAGAAAAAACCCAAACCCAACCAAACAGTAACAATAACACCAAAACCATGTTGTTCTAGGGTATAAATCTACCACTTCAAGCACATGAGCCTGTCAGTGAATTTCTGACACCAAGTTATGTTATTTAATGAGTGCTATTAGGTAGTTCTGTCACTTAATAGGATTGAGGGTTGGAAATGCCATGTAATATCACTTCACTGGAGAAAAAAATCAACAAACAGCCCTCACTAAAAACCTCACATCCCCTTTGATGTTGGTAAGACCTGCTGTCACTTCAGAAAGGAACCCGCCGGGGCTGTTTTCACAGGGCTACAGCTGCCATTTTAGGAGAGGCAACAGTTATTCTTGGCAATTTTACATTAGGGGCACCCCAAAAAAAAATAAAATTCTCCCACCATCTGAGAGGGAAGAAACGTAGAATAGCTACGGGGAAAGGTCCTCTGCAGGCTTACGGCCATAAAACATCATCTAGATGAAGAAATGGGAATGGAGACCCCGCACGTGGGAAACATGCTGATGGCTGTTGCTGTCACGGGGTGTCGTTTACACTCCAGTATCACCTAAAATCCCTGGTTAAGTTCCAGGCTACCTCAGGTACCATAATTGGTGAGAGTCAGTGTTTGTCCTGAAGAATTGTTAATGGTTGTGCAGTCACCTGTGTCTCCAGGTGCCCTTCTGGTTGCCCTCGACATGAGCCGAGACACCATCTGTGCAGGAAGAAGTGTCAATGTGTTGGAGAAGACAGTGACAACAGCCTGGAGAAGGATGGATTCTGGTAGCAGAAGTTCTGTTTCAGATATTAGTTTGCAGGCTCACACCACTGAGCAACTTAAACCCACCAGAGCTTTATCTCCTGGGATTTCCCCCCTGAAAAAAAGCTCCCTTTTCTGCTCAGAAGAGTCCCCACCTCACTGGAGGAACAAACTTCAAGTACAACTGAAGAGTGTAGGAAGAGGATTCCAATAGTGCTTACCCAAGAACTGCTGGCACAAAATCTTCTGCTTCCTAGACAGTGGCCATTAGTCCTGTGACACCTGTTTTGGTTCTTTGACGTGAGAAAGCTTTTAGTGTGTCCAGTAAAGCAAAACCGTGGTTGTGCAAGACCTCACTCTGATGGGATCCCCTTGATCAAACCACCCTGACTATGATTTAAGTTACAAAATGCACTTTAATAAGGAGCTGAGATTTAAGTGTCCTTTGTTAAATATCATCCTTGTCCATCAGGGACTTTGAACACCACCCCAGGGTGTATACGGCTGTGTGTGCAAGGCAGGGACTGGCTGTGTGGGAAAGGCACGAGGGGGAGCCGTCCATCAGCGAGTGGCAGCGTCGCCCAACCGCGTCTGCACCCGTCTGTGAGCTCTGCCAGGGCTCTATTCCCTGCCTCCTGCTGAAGAACAGCTGATGAGATTTAAATGAGAGTTTTCAAACTGTGGCGCAAGGTGATGTAGCAGAGGGGAGCAGTGGGAATTTGGGAGAAGGGAATAGAGGCGTATTCTGTTTCTTAAGTGAATAAACAAAAGCTGTAGAACCAAGGGCTCCAGAACACTACTTTCTTTTAAATCCCCCAATTTCCGACGTTAGGTCATTTCTCTTTTGGGGTCTTCTTATTTCTTAGAAAGATGTATTACTTTGGAAAAGGAGTCAAATGTCCAAAGTGTAAAATACACTTCTGCTCCCTCTCTGGCACTGGTACCTCCATGAAAACTCAATGATCGCACATCACGTGGAGGAGAACATCACTGCCTGGGCAGGGTCCATCTGGTGCCTTCAGAGCAGCTGACAGCCCCTGCATGTTGGGCACTTGGGGAATGTGCTTTGCTCAGGTAGATTCATTCAAAAGCTGTTCTGAAGCTGCATGGGAGATACTTCTCAGATACAGTGAAACTCAGATAGTTTCACAAGCACTGGAATAGCTGTAGGTTGGGTGGTGTGTCAAGAAGGTGTTCACAAAAGCAGGTGAAGAAGCTGCTCTATGGTCACTTCATCCTGAAATAAGTGTTTGCAAAAGGGAAATCCCATCCCACTCTTTTCTAGCCTCAGATGTTTGTTGCTGCCTCTCTCACTCCAGCATTAGTCTTCAGGGCAATGCCCTGGATCAGCAAACGGATCCAGCCAAAAGCTAGCCAGGCTATTTAAAAATAAATAAATAACCACCAACTTGGACTTAGGCCAGCCTGAAGTGCCTTTGCAATTTGCTGCTTGTAGGAGCAAAAGGCCGGGTAGAACTGTTAAAATTTGCCTATAAAGATGTAGGAGGGAGCCAAGCTGAGAAACCAATCATGGGACATTCAAAAGCTGTTTTCTTTCCCTCAAAGAATCTACTCTCAGCATCGGTAGCTTTGCTGAGACGAACGCCTGAAGTCTGTCCACACAGCCATTCGTTGGGGCAGTTTCTTCAATGTGGGACCTTCTCCCTACTTCAGTGCATTAGCATTTTTTTCCATGGGCACAGGCTAAGGAGAGACAGGTTCCTTCACATTCTACCGTATCTGCATGAGAACAGCCTTCAGGAAGAACGCCGAGACACCACAGAGTTCATATGTAACAGCTTTGGTGTGGGAACCCTGATCAACTGCTCTTTAAGGTTTTGGCTGACTTCCCAGTCTGCTGGTGTTTCAGTTCTTGGGATGTCCTTGCACAGAAGCAGGGAGGCAATTTATTGCTTGTGTGTTAGGAAACGGCGTTGGTGTAAATTGTTTTTCCTCGATAACTTGGAAATTGGGAGTCTTCTGGGACTTTGGGGTAGAAAGACTTTAGATGTTTGTTTATTGTTGCTTTTGAAGCAACGAGACGATGCTCCCACTACTTGTATCCTAAAGAGGAAGCATTTATGGTTTGGAAGACTTTTTTTTTTCATGCATTCTGTATAAAAGAAACCAAAGAAATGAATTTGAACTTTCATCTCCTCCCAAACATCTCTGACCGAGTGTATTAATGGACTGGTTTTCATTTTAAAAGATTATGACTGATCTTTTTAGTTGTGCTCTAAAAGTGAGGTTCTGGCTGCTGAGAATGCAGTGCTGCTTCCAGGTGCTGCCGTGCGGTATCGATGATGGGTAGCGAGAGACCCCGAGCAGAGGAGAACTCTTCCTAAGACCAGAGCTGATAGCACGAGCCCCCTGGGTCCATTCCAGTCAGCCTGCATGATCCTTCCTCTGGAGTTTCAATCGGATCAGATATTCATCTTCTCTTCCTGTTCCAATCTGCTGCTTAGTGTTGATGTGTCCTCTTAAACCATTGCCAAGTTCCAGCACAGTGGTGGTGAAGCCAACCCGATGTCTATGTTGGGATCTTTAAACTTCTGGAGAAGTTTAACCCTTTGTCTCCTTTGAAATAATTGGGGCATAAGCTCCTAAATCCCTTAAGTGGCTCTCAGAATGCCACCAAAAGGCCAAGCTCAGGAGCCCGCAGCAGCTGCAAACCCACTTCCAGCCTGTTCCTCTCTGCAAGAGGCAGAGTTAGTGTTTATAAGCTCTTTGGGAATGCCTGCCATAAGCAAACTTACTCCCGTGTTTGCGAGGTACTTCAAAGCGAGGTGCAAGAAATAAAGATCTTAAATAAGAATAAAAAGCCTTGGCTGCTTTTGCTGGAGGGAGGATGAGAAGGGGTCTCTTCGGCCCCTCGACACAGGAGTGTGGCTGGAGCAATAAGACTGGTGAATGAACAAAGAGAAATGGTAACGCTGCAGTATTTGAAGATAAAACGAGCAAAAGAACCTGTGAATGGCTGCCCCAGGCCCACCAGAGGCCTGTCTGTTCCAGGAGGTGATGTCTGAAAGGACCTGAAGCCATGCACAGAGTTGCTGCTTTTGCACTGTGCATAAATTCTCCAGTTTTGCAATGAATGTACATGAATTCT